>CAWUFW010028685.1:0-20876 GCA_963921515.1 Calotriton arnoldi | reverse complement strand
GTGAGAAGTTGGCCTGGCATATGCTGTCCACTAATTATAGTGGGCACCTTGCACCAGTCCAAACAACCCCTTATTGGAGATAGGTTAAAGACAACCTTATTGAAAGCTATCCTAGTGGTAGCTATGGAGAGCAGCCTTCAGGCTAAGTCTTGAAGGAATGTAAAGCAGCTTGTTTTACCAGTCTATAATCTCTTGAGTGACCAAATGAAAGAGCACCACACCAGGTATATATTCAAAATATATGTATTTATTGCTAAACACACCCCTCTAGTCTCTTTATGAGGCTAGAGTTCGAAATACATAAGTTAGAAGTTATTTAAACACAGTAATAGCACAAATACACGTTTGGGCCCTAGGGCGTACTCAAACCATATACCAATAAAGTGGTATGCGAACCACGACTGAACTAGACACTAGGCCTAGAGCCTCTAGAAGTGCTTGGACCACAAGGAACCACCCAAGGTAGTGACACAGGGGACCCACGGGGAGACGCGTGCAGTGTAAATACACAACCGCGATACGCCGTTGACTTCTATGGAGAAAGTCGGGATCGGGAAAATAGAGAAAAGGGACACTTAAAGAGGACTAGGACAAAACCCTTTGAGATCTAGGACTTTGAAGAGTCTCTACCCACGGGAGCACCGGAGTACTCGTGTTACCTCACCCAGGGAAGCCGGGTGCATAGGTGCCTTTCGGGGTCGGGTTTCGTCGTCGATTCGAATGGCGATCTGCTGCAAAGTGCTGCTGGCGGCCAAGAGAAAAGTGTCCGGGTGGATCCAAGAGTGGATCGGAGTTCTGAAGAACCTGAAAGCAGAGGGGACAGAGTCTGGGTCACTAGCCAGTGACCAGGAAGGCGATGGACAGATGCCCACCGATGTCGAGTGCTTCAGGTGCGTTGACGGTCGTCTTGACTCTTCAGCCACGAGGTCCAGGAGGCGTTGTCGGCGACCAGGAGCAGGATTCGGGCTGGTACACAATGTCTGTCGAGTGCTGAGGTGTCGGCGACCGGATTGGACCCAACAAGCCTTGGCAACGGCAAGTCTCGGTGAAGATGTAGATCGTCGATGGTGCAGACCAGCAAGGTCTGTGGAACTCACCCAGCGAGGGTAAGTGAGGGCAGGCCTGGAGCAACCAGGATGCCAAGTAAGAAAAGGATTGGCCTTCGTTAAGGGCTACTAGCCAACGGGCTAGCGACCGCGAAGGAGCCTCGTGACGCCGCGCGTGGATCTGGCTTACAGGACACTCGTGGAGTGGGGGCCAGTGATCTTCGGTGCAGGTGGTGCTGGAGGCTAGGGCTACTCGGAGCCCAAAGCACGACTTCTTGGGAGACCCAGAAGAGGATGCACTTGCAAATGTGCTCGGTGTCCAGGGGTCACGGTCTCAAGTCACCCACGATAGCCACGGGCCTCAGCTTTGCTGGGGACTCAGGAGTAGCCTCGGGGAAGTCTGAGAATCCACCTCTGGTGATGCGATGACTTCGGCGTCCGGCAGGGCTTCAGAAATGCGGAACCGGACAGATGCTTCTTTGGTGCCTGCCAAGCAGGGGAGTCACTCCTTGACCCCAAGGGAGATTCTTCTGTCCTCTAATCGTGAGTAGAGCGTCGAAGGTCCAGGATTCAGTTTCAGAGTTTCGTCCAGGGATAATCTAAAGTCCTAAGGACTGGGTTCCTACCTTTATACTAAAGATAGGGGTTGGACTACTCTGTGGCCCCACCTATGGGTGGGTCAGGGCAGAGGGGTGGCTACACCCCTTTCCCTTTGTCCAGTTCGCGCCAAAGCAGGGGCTGCAAGCCCCTGATCCGGTTTGAACTGGGGTATGCACTGGGGACACCAAATGTGCCCCCAGTGCAGGACTTCAAAGCACCCGAAAGTGCTCCCGCCCAGCCCCAATACACATTATCCTGTCTGGGGAGGTGGTCACACCTCCCTGGGACAGAAACCTATTGTCCAGGCCTCCCCTGCCGGAGTTTCGTCCAGCAGCAGGAGGCCAGACTCGTGTCTGTGGCAGCAGCATCCATTTTGTGATGCCAGGGCTCTGGAAAGAAGTTACCGGACTAGTCAGAGTTAACATGTCTTTCCCTCTAGAAGGGTGGAATGCTACCCCGCTGCCAGGATTGGCGGGGGGTAGTATTCCAAGATGTTTGACACCAAACACGACATGTTTAGGTGCAGCCATTCCAAAGTTAGCATTTTACCGCGAGGATATAATGCGCTTAAGAGTATATGGTCAGGCTGCACTACAAACAGCATCAGAGATGGTCTCCGAACGCTGCAGAGGGGCCCTGCTCATGCAGGGGCACCCTCTCACATAGGAACCATGCACTCTGCCTTTAGGATTGATAAGGCCTGCCTTAGGAGTGACTTATAGGTTTATATGTGTGTATGTATTTAGTGATATAGGTAACCTATATCACAGTAAGAGTGCATGCACCACCTTACCCAGGCTGCAGTAGCAGACCTGTGGTGTCAGTTTGGATGGCCTTCCAGGGGTGGCATAATACATGCTGCAGCCCCTGGCAGGCCTCTGAGGTACCTATGCCCTTGGTACATAGTATACCATATACTAGGGACTTATAAGGGCACTCAGATCCCAATCAGTGATGTGCCTAAGGCACATGGAAACCATTTTAGAGAGGAAGCAGCTAGGCTGGGGTTCTGATTAGCAGGGCCCCAGCCAGACTAATGTCGAAAAACAGTGAAGCATCAGCAAAAAGTGGGGGTACCCATGTGAAGCAGATCCTACTCTCCTACACAACCCCCCCAAACGTAGGGACATTAAACTAACCTTGCCCAGTTAAGTCTTCATGTTCTAAGTGGAAATACCTAGAGAGTCCATCTGCATTCGCATGGTTACTCCCAGGCCTATGTTCCACTGTAAAGTCCATCCCCTGTAGGGAAATGGACCACCTAAGCAGTTTGGGGTTTTCACCCTTCATTTGTTTTAGCCATAAGAGGGGCTTATGGTCTGTCTGAACCAGGAAGTGTGTACCAAACAAGTATGGCCTCAACTTCTTCAGAGCCCAGACCACAGCAAAGGCCTCCCTCTCTATGGCTGACCAACGTTTCTCTCTAGGGGTCAGCCTTCTGCTAATAAAAGCTACTGGCTGATCCTGACCTTCTTCATTCAATTGTGACAGTACAGCCCCTACCCCCAATTCAGATGCATCAGTTTGAACAATGAACTTCTTGGAGTAATCAGGACTCTGCAGAATTGGAGCAGTGCACATGGCCTGCTTGAGGTCATCAAATGCCTTTTGACAGCTAACTGTCCACTGAACCTTTTTGGGCATTTTCTTAGAAGTTAAGTCATTCAGGGGTGTCACTATTGATCCATACCCCTTGACAAATCTCCTATAGTACCCAGTCAGGCCTAAGAAGGCTCTCACCTGAGTCTGGGTAGTGGGAGCAGTCCAGTCCATGATGGTCTGGATCTTGCTCTGCAAAGGTTGAACCTGGCCTCCACCCACAAGGTGGCCCAGGTACACAACCTGACTCTGCCCTATCTGGCACTTAGTGGCCTTGATAGTCAGGCCTGCCTTTTGCAGGGCCTGTAAAACATTCCTGAGGTGGACCAGGTGATCCTCCCAGGTGGAGCTAAAGACAGCAATATCATCTAGATATGCTGCACTATAGGCTTCCAGTCCTGTGAGAACTGTATTCACCAACCTCTGGAAAGTGGCAGGTGCATTCTTCAGACCAAAGGGCATTACCACAAATTGATAATGCCCACTAGGGGTTGAGAATGCTGTTTTGGGCTTTGCAGTATCAGCTAGTCTGATCTGCCAGTAGCCAACTGTTAGGTCAAATGTGCTGAGATATTTGGCAGAGGCCAAAGTATCTATGAGCTCATCTGCCCTGGGTATTGGATGGGCATCAGTCCTAGTGACTGCATTGAGACCCCTGTAGTCCACACAAAACCTCATCTCTCTTTTTCCACCACTGGTGTGAGGTTTCGGTACAAGGACCACTGGACTAGCCCAAGGGCTATCTGAGGGTTCAATAACTCCCAATTCCAACATTTTCTGGACTTCAGTCCTGATACAGTCCCTGACATGGTCAGGTTGCCTATAAATCTTGTTTTTAATAGGCAGACTGTCCCCAGTGTCCACTTCATGAGTGCACCAGGTGGTCTGACTGGGTGTCAGTGAAAACATATGTCTAAACTGATTGAGGACTTGCCTGCAATCAGTTTGTTGCTGGGTAGTGAGGCTGCCTGCCAAGGCCTGCACCATCAACTGACCCATCGTCAGGGTTCTGTGAGAGCAGGTCAGGGAGTGGGTCACTCTCTTCCTCCTGCCCTTCATCAGTAGCCATGAGCAAGCCCATGTCTGCCCTGTCCACATATGGTTTTAACCTGTTGACATGGAGAACCCTGTGGGGACTCCTGGGTGTTCCTAGGTCTACTAAATAAGTGACCTCACCCTTCTGCTCAACAATAGTGTGGGGTCCACTCCATTTATCTTGGAGAGCTGCTGGGGCCACTGGCTCCAACACCCACACCTTCTGTCCTGGCTGGTAAACAGTCAGAACAGCCTTTGGTCATGCCAGGCCTTTTGAAGTTCCTGGCTAGCCTCAAGGTTTTTGGTTGCCTTTTTCATGTACTCAGCCATCCTGGAGCGGAGACCAAGTACATAGTCCACTATATCTTGCTTTGGGGGCTTGAGAGGTAACTCCCATCCTTCCTTCACCAAGCACAGTGGACCCCTCACAGGGTGGCCAAACAGAAGTTCAAAAGGGCTGTAACCAACCCCCTTCTGAGGCACCTCCCTATATGCGAATAAAAGGCAGGGCAAGAGTATGTCCCATCTACGCCTAAGCTTTTCTGGGAGCCCTTTAATCATGCCCTTCAAGGTTTTGTTGAATCTCTCAACTAAACCATTGCATTGTGGGTGATAGGGTGTGGTGAACTTATAAGTCACTCCACACTCCTTCCACATTGCTTTTAAGTACCCAGACATGAAGTTAGCACCCCTGTCTGATACTACCTCCTTAGGAAAGCCCACTCTTGAGAAGATTCCCAGGAGGGCCCTTGCCACCACAGGTGCTGTAGTGGTCCTGAGGGGAATAGCTTCTGGGTACCTGGTGGCATGATCCACTACCACCAGGATAAACCTGTGCCCAGAGGCTGTTTGGGGATCCATGGGACCAACAATGTCAATCCCTACCCTTTCAAGGGCACCCCCACCACAGGTAGTGGTATCAGGGGGCCTTTGTGGTGCCACCTGCTTTGCCACTGGCTTGGCAGGTTACACAGGAGCGACAAAACTCCTTACTGTCTTCAGACATGTGGGGCCAGTGAAAGTGAGGGACAATTCTGTCCCAAGTCTTGTTCTGGCCCAGGTGACCTGCTAAGGGAATATCATGGGCTAGGGTCAATAGGAAGCCCCTGAACTTCAAAGGTATTACCAACCTCCTGGTAGCACCAGGCTTGGGGTCTCTACTCTCTGAGTACAGGAGTCCATCATCCCAATACACTGTATGGGGACCACTAGCTTTCCCAGCAGCCTCAGCAGCAGCTTGCTGTCTGAGGGGTTCAAGGAGGGGCAGCTCTGCTGCTCCTGGCTCAGATCTGCCCTAGAAGGTCCCCCTGTCCCCAAGAACTCAACCTGGTCAGGTTCAAGTTCCTCTGGGACAGTTCCTTCTTCAGGGCTGAGATCATCCCCCTCAAGGGACTGATCTTCCTCCTGAGCCAAGGGGAAGGCACTGCCTTAACCCTACTACTCCTCCTCTTGGAAGGCACTTGGTCCATTCTTCCAGAATCCAAGGCCTGTTCAGTGCTAGACATTTTGGCTTGTGACCTGGTCACAGCAAACACATCTGCAGGGATCCCCAGCATTTCTGCATGGGTCCTGAGCTCCACTTCTGCCCAAGCAGAAGTCTCTAAGTCATTGCCAAGCAAGCATTCGACTGGTAGGTTTGCACTTACCACAACCTTCTTAAGGCCAGTTACCCCTCCCCAGGAGAAGTTAACAACTGCCAGAGTATGGTCTGTTCTGACATTGCTAGCATTGGTCACTTGGTACATCTCACCAAGCATAACTTGCCCAGGAAGCACAAGGTCTTGTGTCACCATTGTGACACTTGCCCCTGTGTCCCTAAATGCCAAAGCCTCACGTCCATTGATTAAAGGCTGTTGTCTGTACTTGCCCAGATTACTGGGACTCACAGTGGAGGTCACATCCATGCCTCCATCACAGACTAACACAGCCTGAGTCAGTTCTCTGACTAGGTCAGAGCCCAACTCAGTTCCCAGGGTGAACCCTACTAAACCCTTTGCTGGAGCACTTCCACCAACTGTACTAGGGGAACAGGTGCCTTAGGGGCATTGGTGGGTGCTGGACTGGAGTCTTTGGACTTGGTGCAATCACTGGTCCAGTGGGTCTTTTGCTTACAGACCTTGCACCATGGTTTTCTTTGGCCTTTCCCTTTGGTAGACTGTGAATCCCCACCAGAAGAAGATTTTTGGGGGCCTGATGAAGACTTTTGATCTTTACCCTTCTCCCCACCCTTGTCAGAGTTCTTAGCATCTTGCTTCTTGGTTTCCCCACCTTGGTTCTGTACCTTCTGCTTCACCCTGGTTCTGACCCATTTGTCTGCCTTCTTTCCCAATTCTTGGGGAGAGGTCAGATCAGAGTCTACCAGGTATTGATGCAACAGCTGATTTTGACAGTTATTAAGAATCTGCTCCCTCATTATCAGATTGTACAATCCTGAGAAGTCACACACCTTACTGCCCATCAACCAGCCTTCCAGAGCCTTGGCAGAACAATCCACATAGTCTACCCAGTCTTGAGTCTGTGCTTTTTGGGTGTCTCTGAACTTCAACCTGTACTGTTCAGTGGTTAGGCCAAACCCATCAATAAGAGCACTCTTCAAGACCTTGTAATTATCAGCATCCTCCTCTCTAACAGTGAGGAGCTTATCTCTACCTTTGTCAGCAAAGGAGAGCCACAAGATTGCTGCCCACTGCTCCTGAGGGACCTTCTGTACCTTACAGGCCCTCTCTAATGCAGTTATCCATTTGTGGATATCATCCCCACTCTGGTAGGGAGGGACAATCTTGCTCAGGTTCCTATGGTCATAGGACCTTTCCCTGTCTCTAGGGACATGGCTGCCACCATGGGACTCTAGTCCCAACTTTCTTCTCTCTCTAAGGAGATCTAGGGATTCCCTATCTAAAGCCAATTGCTTTTTCTGATTTCCAGCTGAGTTTCCTCATACTGGACCAGTCTGGCTCTTCTCTCATGAGAGGATTCCCTCCTGTGAGAGGAGATAGAGCTCCCTATGGAGGTGCCAGAGTGGTTAGACTCCTGAGAAGGAGATCTAGACTTCCTGGGCACACTCTTAATCCTTCCTGGGGGGACAAAGAGGGCATCATCCTGATCATCCTCATCATCTTCCACAGGAGGGATTGGGTTATCCAGGTCAGGGTCATTGTCACCCTCCTGGCCAGTCTCAGAGGGGGGCTGGGGGTATTGGTACCCCTGGCCTCCTCCTCTTCCTCTGCCCCACCCTCAGCTCCTACCCCTTCAGTCCCCAAGGGCTTACTAAGGTCATAAGCCACCAACAACTCCTTGAGGTGTTGGGTGGTGGGAGCTTTGGCCTGTCCTTATTTTTCTCAAGTTACATAAAGCTCTCAATTCCAAGAATGGGAGTGTATCATACTTGGAGGGTGGAAGCTCAATGGCTTCCTGCAAGGATTCTTTGGATCCTGCCCTTAAAGACATTACTAGTGTGGTGTGGTGTATGCACTACCTACTCTAGTGTGGCCTACTAAACTCTCTTGAGTTGTAGAAAGGGTTGTGCTATCCCTTAACACACAACTCTAAGTTCAGTAGAACTTACTGTATTCTAAGCTTAAATTATATGTACCTTAGGTACCTTTAGTAGTTTTCAGTTGATCAATTCAATTGAGATTATCTGGTAAAACAATAGCAAGCTGGAATCCCACACGCTGCACACCAATGTGAGAAGTTGGCCTGGCATATGCTGTCCACTAATTATAGTGGGCACCTTGCACCAGTCCAAACAACCCCTTATTGGAGATAGGTTAAAGACAACCTTATTGAAAGCTATCCTAGTGGTAGCTATGGAGAGCAGCCTTCAGGCTAAGTCTTGAAGGAATGTAAAGCAGCTTGTTTTACCAGTCTATAATCTCTTGAGTGACCAAATGAAAGAGCACCACACCAGGTATATATTCAAAATATATGTATTTATTGCTAAACACACCCCTCTAGTCTCTTTATGAGGCTAGAGTTCGAAAATACATAAGTTAGAAGTTATTTAAATCACAGTAATAGCACAAATACACGTTTGGGCCCTAGGGGCGTACCAAACCATATACCAATAAAGTGGTATGCGAACCACGACTGAACTAGACACTAGGCCTAGAGCCTCTAGAAGTGCTTGGACCACAAGGAACCACCCAAGGTAGTGACACAGGGGACCCACGGGGGACGCGTGCAGTGTAAATACACAACCGCGATACGCCGTTGACTTCTATGGAGAAAGTCGGGATCGGGAAATTAGAGAAAAGGGACACTTAAAAGAGGACTAGGACAAAACCCTTTGAGATCTAGGACTTTGAAGAGTCTCTACCCACGGGAGCACCGGAGTACTTGTGTTACCTCACCCAGGGAGCCGGGTGCATAGGTGCCTTTCGGGGTCGGGTTTCGTCGTCGATTCGAATGGCGATCTGCTGCAAAGTGCTGCTGGCGGCCAAGAGAAAAGTGTCCGGGTGGATCCAAGAGTGGATCGGAGTTCTGAAGAACCTGAAAGCAGAGGGGACAGAGTCTGGGTCACTAGCCAGTGACCAGGAAGGCGATGGATAGATGCCCACCGATGTCGAGTGCTTCAGGTGCGTTGACGGTCGTCTTGACTCTTCAGCCACGAGGTTCCAGAGGCGTTGTTGGTGACCAGGAGCAGGATTCGGGCTGGTACACAATGTCTGTCGAGTGCTGAGGTGTTGGCGACCGGATTGGACCCAACAAGCCTTGGCAACGGCAAGTCTCGGTGAAGATGTAGATCGTCGATGGTGCAGACCAGCAAGATCTGTGGAACTCACCCAGCGAAGGTAAGTGAGGGCAGGCCTGGAGCAATCAGGATGCCAAGTAACAAAAGGATTGGCCTTCGTTAAGGGCTACTAGCCAACGGGCTAGCGACCGCGAAGAGCCTCATGACGCCGCACGTGGATCTGGCTTACAGGACACTCGTGGAGTGGGGGCCAGTGATCTTCGGTGCAGGTGGTGCTGGAGGCTAGGGCTACTCGGAGCCCAAAGCACGACTTCTTGGGAGACCCAGAAGAGGATGCACTTGCAAATGTGCTCGGTGTCCAGGGGTCACGGTCTCAAGTCACCCACGATAGCCACGGGCCTCAGCTTTGCTGGGGACTCAGGGTAGCCTCGGGGAAGTCTGAGAATCCACCTCTGGTGATGCGATGACTTCGGCGTCCGACGGGAGCTTCAGAAATGCGAACCGGACAGATGCTTCTTTGGTGCCTGCCAAGCAGGGGAGTCACTCCTTGACCCCAAGGGAGATTCTTCTGTCCTCTAATCGTGAGTAGAGCGTCGAAGGTCAGGATTCAGTTTCAGAGTTTCGTCCAGGGATAATCTAAAGTCCTAAGGACTGGGTTCCTACCTTTATACTAAAGATAGGGGTTGGACTACTCTGTGGCCCCACCTATGGGTGGGTCAGGGCAGAGGGGTGGCTACACCCCTTTCCCTTTGTCCAGTTCGCGCCAAAGCAGGGGCTGCAAGCCCTGATCCGGTTTGAACTGGGGTATGCACTAGGGACACCAAATGTGCCCCCAGTGCAGGACTTCAAAGCACCCGAAAGTGCTCCCGCCCAGCCCCAATACACATTATCCTGTCTGGGGAGGTGGTCACACCTCCCTGGGACAGGAAACCTATTGTCCAGGCCTCCCCTGCCGGAGTTTCGTCCAGCAGCAGGAGGCCAGACTCGTGTCTGTGGCAGCAGCATCCATTTTGTGATGCCAGGGCTCTGGAAAGAAGTTACCGGACTAGTCAGAGTTAACATGTCTTTCCCTCTAGAAGGGTGGAATGCTACCCCCGCTGCCAGGATTGGCGGGGGGTAGTATTCCAAGATGTTTGACACCAAACACGACATGTTTAGGTGCAGCCATTCCAAAGTTAGCATTTTACCGCGAGGATATAATGCGCTTAAGAGTATATGGTCAGGCTGCACTACAAACAGCATCAGAGATGGTCTCCGAACGCTGCAGAGGGGCCCTGCTCATGCAGGGGCACCCTCTCACATAGGAACCATGCACTCTGCCTTTAGGATTGATAAGGCCTGCCTTAGGAGTGACTTATAGGTTTATATGTGTGTATGTATTTAGTGATATAGGTAACCTATATCACAGTAAGGAGTGCATGCACCACCTTACCCAGGCTGCAGTAGCAGACCTGTGGTGTCAGTTTGGATGGCCTTCCAGGGGTGGCATAATGCATGCTGCAGCCCCTGGCAGGCCTCTGAAGTACCTATGCCCTTGGTACATAGTATACCATATACTAGGGACTTATAAGGGCACTCCAGATCCCAATCAGTGATGTGCCTAAGGCACATGGAAACCATTTTAGAGAGGAAGCAGCTAGGCTGGGGTTCTGATTAGCAGGGCCCCAGCCAGACTAATGTCGAAAAACAGTGAAGCATCAGCAAAAAGTGGGGGTACCCATGTGAAGCAGATCCTACTCTCCTACACAACCCCCCCAAACGTAGGGACATTAAACTAACCTTGCCCAGTTAAGTCTTCATGTTCTAAGTGGAAATACCTAGAGAGTCCATCTGCATTCGCATGGTTACTCCCAGGCCTATGTTCCACTGTAAAGTCCATCCCCTGTAGGGAAATGGACCACCTAAGCAGTTTGGGGTTTTCACCCTTCATTTGTTTTAGCCATAAGAGGGGCTTATGGTCTGTCTGAACCAGGAAGTGTGTACCAAACAAGTATGGCCTCAACTTCTTCAGAGCCCAGACCACAGCAAAGGCCTCCCTCCCTATGGCTGACCAACGTTTCTCTCTAGGGGTCAGCCTTCTGCTAATAAAAGCTACTGGCTGATCCTGACCTTCTTCATTCAATTGTGACAGTACAGCCCCTACCCCCATTTCAGATGCATCAGTTTGAACAATGAACTTCTTGGAGTAATCAGGACTCTGCAGAATTGGAGCAGTGCACATGGCCTGCTTGAGGTCATCAAATGCCTTTTGACAGCTAACTGTCCACTGAACCTTTTTGGGCATTTTCTTAGAAGTTAAGTCATTCAGGGGTGTCACTATTGATCCATACCCCTTGACAAATCTCCTATAGTACCCAGTCAGGCCTAAGAAGGCTCTCACCTGAGTCTGGGTAGTGGGAGCAGTCCAGTCCATGATGGTCTGGATCTTGCTCTGCAAAGGTTGAACCTGGCCTCCACCCACAAGGTGGCCCAGGTACACAACCTGACACTGCCCTATCTGGCACTTAGTGGCCTTGATAGTCAGGCCTGCCTTTTGCAGGGCCTGTAAAACATTCCTGAGGTGGACCAGGTGATCCTCCCAGGTGGAGCTAAAGACAGCAATATCATCTAGATATGCAGCACTATAGGCCTCCAGTCCTGTGAGAACTGTATTCACCAACCTCTGGAAAGTGGCAGGTGCATTCTTCAGACCAAAGGGCATTACCACAAATTGATAATGCCCACTAGGGGTTGAGAATGCTGTCTTGGGCTTTGCAGTATCAGCTAGTCTGATCTGCCAGTAGCCAGCTGTTAGGTCAAATGTGCTGAGATATTTGGCAGAGGCCAAAGTATCTATGAGCTCATCTGCCCTGGGTATTGGATGGGCATCAGTCCTAGTGACTGCATTGAGACCCCTGTAGTCCACACAAAACCTCATCTCTCTTTTTCCACCACTGGTGTGAGGTTTCGGTACAAGGACCACTGGACTAGCCAAAGGGCTATCTGAGGGTTCAATAACTCCCAATTCCAACATTTTCTGGACTTCAGTCCTGATACAGTCCCTGACATGGTCAGGTTGCCTATAAATCTTGTTTTTAATAGGCAGACTGTCCCCAGTGTCCACTTCATGAGTGAACCAGGTGGTCTGACTGGGTGTCAGTGAAAACATATGTCTAAACTGATTGAGGACTTGCCTGCAATCAGTTTGTTGCTGGGTAGTGAGGCTGCCTGCCAAGGCTGCACCATCAACTGACCCATCGTCAGGGTTCTGTGAGAGCAGGTCAGGGAGTGGGTCACTCTCTTCCTCCTGCCCTTCATCAGTAGCCATGAGCAAGCCCATGTCTGCCCTGTCCACATATGGTTTTAACCTGTTGACATGGAGAACCCTGTGGGGACTCCTGGGTGTTCCTAGGTCTACTAAATAAGTGACCTCACCCTTCTGCTCAACAATAGTGTGGGGTCCACTCCATTTATCTTGGAGAGCTGCTGGGGCCACTGGCTCCAACACCCACACCTTCTGTCCTGGCTGGTAAACAGTCAGAACAGCCTTTTGGTCATGCCAGGCCTTTTGAAGTTCCTGGCTAGCCTCAAGGTTTTTGGTTGCCTTTTTCATGTACTCAGCCATCCTGGAGCGGAGACCAAGTACATAGTCCACTATATCTTGCTTTGGGGGCTTGAGAGGTAACTCCCATCCTTCCTTCACCAAGCACAGTGGACCCCTCACAGGGTGGCCAAACAGAAGTTCAAAAGGGCTGTAACCAACCCCCTTCTGAGGCACCTCCCTATATGCGAATAAAAGGCAGGGCAAGAGTATGTCCCATCTACGCCTAAGCTTTTCTGGGAGCCCTTTAATCATGCCCTTCAAGGTTTTGTTGAATCTCTCAACTAAACCATTGCATTGTGGGTGATAGGGTGTGGTGAACTTATAAGTCACTCCACACTCCTTCCACATTGCTTTTAAGTACCCAGACATGAAGTTAGCACCCCTGTCTGATACTACCTCCTTAGGAAAGCCCACTCTTGAGAAGATTCCCAGGAGGGCCCTTGCCACCACAGGTGCTGTAGTGGTCCTGAGGGGAATAGCTTCTGGGTACCTGGTGGCATGATCCACTACCACCAGGATAAACCTGTGCCCAGAGGCTGTTTGGGGATCCATGGGACCAACAATGTCAATCCCTACCCTTTCAAAGGGCACCCCCACCACAGGTAGTGGTATCAGGGGGCCTTTGTGGTGCCACCTGCCTTGCCACTGGCTTGGCAGGTTACACAGGAGCGACAAAACTCCTTACTGTCTTCAGACATGTGGGGCCAGTGAAAGTGAGGGACAATTCTGTCCCAAGTCTTGTTCTGGCCCAGGTGACCTGCTAAGGGAATATCATGGGCTAGGGTCAATAGGAAGCCCCTGAACTTCAAAGGTATTACCAACCTCCTGGTAGCACCAGGCTTGGGGTCTCTACTCTCTGAGTACAGGAGTCCATCATCCCAATACACTGTATGGGGACCACTAGCTTTCCCAGCAGCCTCAGCAGCAGCTTGCTGTCTGAGGGGGTTCAAGGGAGGGGCAGCTCTGCTGCTCCTGGCTCAGATCTGCCCTAGAAGGTCCCCCTGTCCCCAAGAACTCAACCTGGTCAGGTTCAAGTTCCTCTGGGACAGTTCCTTCTTCAGGGCTGAGATCATCCCCCTCAAGGGACTGATCTTCCTCCTGAGCCAAGGGGAAGGCACTGCCTTAACCCTACTACTCCTCCTCTTGGAAGGCACTTGGTCCATTCTTCCAGAATCCAAGGCCTGTTCAGTGCTAGACATTTTGGCTTGTGACCTGGTCACAGCAAACACATCTGCAGGGATCCCCAGCATTTCTGCATGGGTCCTGAGCTCCACTTCTGCCCAAGCAGAAGTCTCTAAGTCATTGCCAAGCAAGCATTCGACTGGTAGGTTTGCACTTACCACAACCTTCTTAAGGCCAGTTACCCCTCCCCAGGAGAAGTTAACAACTGCCAGAGTATGGTCGGTTCTGACATAGCTAGCATTGGTCACTTGGTACATTTCACCAAGCATAACTTGCCCAGGAAGCACAAGGTCTTGTGTCACCATTGTGACACTTGCCCCTGTGTCCCTAAATGCCAAAGCCTCACGTCCATTAATTAAAGGCTGTTGTCTGTACTTGCCCAGATTACTGGGACTCACAGTGGAGGTCACATCCATGCCTCCATCACAGACTAACACAGCCTGAGTCAGTTCTCTGACTAGGTCAGAGCCCAACTCAGTTCCCAGGGTGAACCCTACTAAACCCTTTGCTGGAGCACTTCCACCAACTGTACTAGGGTGAACAGGTGCCTTAGGGGCATTGGTGGGTGCTGGACTGGAGTCTTTGGACTTGGTGCAATCACTGGTCCAGTGGGTCTTTTGCTTACAGACCTTGCACCATGGTTTTCTTTGGCCTTTCCCCTTGGTAGACTGGGAATCCCCACCAGAAGAAGATTTTTGGGGGCCTGATGAAGACTTTTGATCTTTACCCTTCTCCCCACCCTTGTCAGAGTTCTTAGCATCTTGCTTCTTGGTTTCCCCACCTTGGTTCTGTACCTTCTGCTTCACCCTGGTTCTGACCCATTTGTCTGCCTTCTTTCCCAATTCTTGGGGAGAGGTCAGATCAGAGTCTACCAGGTATTGATGCAACAGCTGATTTTGACAGTTATTAAGAATCTGCTCCCTCATTATCAGATTGTACAATCCTGAGAAGTCACACACCTTACTGCCCATCAACCAGCCTTCCAGAGCCTTGGCAGAACAATCCACATAGTCTACCCAGTCTTGAGTCTGTGCTTTTTGGGTGTCTCTGAACTTCAACCTGTACTGTTCAGTGGTTAGGCCAAACCCATCAATAAGAGCACTCTTCAAGACCTTGTAATTATCAGCATCCTCCTCTCTAACAGTGAGGAGCTTATCTCTACCTTTGTCAGCAAAGGAGAGCCACAAGATTGCTGCCCACTGCTCCTGAGGGACCTTCTGTACCTTACAGGCCCTCTCTAATGCAGTTATCCATTTGTGGATGTCATCCCCACTCTGGTAGGGAGGGACAATCTTGCTCAGGTTCCTATGGTCATAGGACCTTTCCCTGTCTCTAGGGACATGGCTGCCACCATGGGACTCTAGTCCCAACTTTCTTCTCTCTCTAAGGAGATCTAGGGATTCCCTATCTAAAGCCAATTGCTTTTTCTGATTTCCAGCTGAGTTTCCTCATACTGGACCAGTCTGGCTCTTCTCTCATGAGAGGATTCCCTCCTGTGAGAGGAGATAGAGCTCCCTATGGAGGTGCCAGAGTGGTTAGACTCCTGAGAAGGAGATCTAGACTTCCTGGGCACACTCTTAATCCTTCCTGGGGGGACAAAGAGGGCATCATCCTGATCATCCTCATCATCTTCCACAGGAGGGATTGGGTTATCCAGGTCAGGGTCATTGTCACCCTCCTGGCCAGTCTCAGAGGGGGGCTGGGGGTATTGGTACCCCTGGCCTCCTCCTCTTCCTCCTGCCCCACCCTCAGCTCCTACCCCTTCAGTCCCCAAGGGCTTACTAAGGTCATAAGCCACCAACAACTCCTTGAGGTGTTGGATGGTGGGGCTTTGGCCTGTCCTTATTTTCTCAAGTTACATAAAGCTCTCAATTCCAAGAATGGGAGTGTATCATACTTGGAGGGTGGAAGCTCAATGGCTTCCTGCAAGGATTCTTTGGATCCTGCCCTTAAAGACATTACTAGTGTGGTGTGGTGTATGCACTACCTACTCTAGTGTGGCCTACTAAACTCTCTTGAGTTGTAGAAAGGGTTGTGCTATCCCTTAACACACAACTCTAAGTTCAGTAGAACTTACTGTATTCTAAGCTTAAATTATATGTACCTTAGGTACCTTTAGTGGTTTTCAGTTGATCAATTCAATTGAGATTATCTGGTAAAACAATAGCAAGCTGGAATCCCACACGCTGCACACCAATGTGAGAAGTTGGCCTGGCATATGCTGTCCACTAATTATAGTGGGCACCTTGCACTCAGTCCAAACAACCCCTTATTGGAGATAGGTTAAAGACAACCTTATTGAAAGCTATCCTAGTGGTAGCTATGGAGAGCAGCCTTCAGGCTAAGTCTTGAAGGAATGTAAAGCAGCTTGTTTTACCAGTCTATAATCTCTTGAGTGACCAAATGAAAGAGCACCACACCAGGTATATATTCAAAATATATGTATTTATTGCTAAACACACCCCTCTAGTCTCTTTATGAGGCTAGAGTTCGAAATACATAAGTTAGAAGTTATTTAAATCACAGTAATAGCACAAATACACGTTTGGGCCCTAGGGGCGTACCAAACCATATACCAATAAAGTGGTATGCGAACCACGACTGAACTAGACACTAGGCCTAGAGCCTCTAGAAGTGCTTGGACCACAAGGAACCACCCAAGGTAGTGACACAGGGGACCCACGGGAGACGCGTGCAGTGTAAATACACAACCGCGATACGCCGTTGAATTCTATGGAGAAAGTCAGGATCGGGAAATTAGAGAAAGGGACACTTAAAAGAGGACTAGGACAAAACCCTTTGAGATCTAGGACTTTGAAGAGTCTCTACCCACGGGAGCACCGGAGTACTTGTGTTACCTCACCCAGGGAGCCGGGTGCATAGGTGCCTTTCGGGGTCGGGTTTCGTCGTCGATTCGAATGGCGATCTGCTGCAAAGTGCTGCTGGCGGCCAAGAGAAAAGTGTCCGGGTGGATCCAAGAGTGGATCGGAGTTCTGAAGAACCTGAAAGCAGAGGGGACAGAGTCTGGGTCACTAGCCAGTGACCAGGAAGGCGATGGATAGATGCCCACCGATGTCGAGTGCTTCAGGTGCGTTGACGGTCGTCTTGACTCTTCAGCCACGAGGTTCCAGGAGGCGTTGTTGGTGACCAGGAGCAGGATTCGGGCTGGTACACAATGTCTGTCGAGTGCTGAGGTGTTGGCGACCGGATTGGACCCAACAAGCCTTGGCAACGGCAAGTCTCGGTGAAGATGTAGATCGTCGATGGTGCAGACCAGCAAGGTCTGTGGAACTCACCCAGCGAAGGTAAGTGAGGGCAGGCCTGGAGCAACCAGGATGCCAAGTAACAAAAGGATTGGCCTTCGTTAAGGGCTACTAGCCAACGGGCTAGCGACCGCGAAGGAGCCTCATGACGCCGCACGTGGATCTGGCTTACAGGACACTCGTGGAATGGGGGCCAGTGATCTTCGGTGCAGGTGGTGCTGGAGGCTAGGGCTACTCGGAGCCCAAAGCACGACTTCTTGGAAGACCCAGAAGAGGATGCACTTGCAAATGTGCTCGGTGTCCAGGGGTCACGGTCTCAAGTCACCCACGATAGCCACGGGCCTCAGCTTTGCTGGGGACTCAGGGTAGCCTTGGAGAAGTCTGAGAATCCACCTCTGGTGATGCGATGACTTCGGCGTCCGACGGGAGCTTCAGAAATGCGAACCGGACAGATGCTTCTTTGGTGCCTGCCAAGCAGGGGAGTCACTCCTTGACCCCAAGGGAGATTCTTCTGTCCTCTAATCGTGAGTAGAGCGTCGAAGGTCAGGATTCAGTTTCAGAGTTTCGTCCAGGGATAATCTAAAGTCCTAAGGACTGGGTTCCTACCTTTATACTAAAGATAGGGGTTGGACTACTCTGTGGCCCCACCTATGGGTGGGTCAGGGCAGAGGGGTGGCTACACCCCTTTCCCTTTGTCCAGTTCGCGCCAAAGCAGGGGCTGCAAGCCCCTGATCCGGTTTGAACTGGGGTATGCACTAGGGACACCAAATGTGCCCCCAGTGCAGGACTTCAAAGCACCCGAAAGTGCTCCCGCCCAGCCCCAATACACATTATCCTGTCTGGGGAGGTGGTCACACCTCCCTGGGACAGGAAACCTGTTGTCCAGGCCTCCCCTGCCGGAGTTTCGTCCAGCAGCAGGAGGCCAGACTCGTGTCTGTGGCAGCAGCATCCATTTTGTGATGCCAGGGCTCTGGAAAGAAGTTACCGGACTAGTCAGAGTTAACATGTCTTTCCCTCTAGAAGGGTGGAATGCTACCCCCGCCGCCAGGATTGGCGGGGGTAGTGATTCAAAGATGTTTGACACCAAACACGACATGTTTAGGTGCAGCCATTCCAAAGTTAGCATTTTACCGCGAGGATATAATGCGCTTAAGAGTATATGGTCAGGCTGCACTACAAACAGCATCAGAGATGGTCTCCGAACGCTGCAGAGGGGCCCTGCTCATGCAGGGGCACCCTCTCACATAGGAACCATGCACTCTGCCTTTAGGATTGATAAGGCCTGCCTTAGGAGTGACTTATAGGTTTATATGTGTGTATGTATTTAGTGATATAGGTAACCTATATCACAGTAAGAGTGCATGCACCACCTTACCCAGGCTGCAGTAGCAGACCTGTGGTGTCAGTTTGGATGGCCTTCCAGGGGTGGCATAATGCATGCTGCAGCCCCTGGCAGGCCTCTGAGGTACCTATGCCCTTGGTACATAGTATACCATATACTAGGGACTTATAAGGGCACTCCAGATCCCAATCAGTGATGTGCCTAAGGCACATGGAAACCATTTTAGAGAGGAAGCAGCTAGGCTGGGGTTCTGATTAGCAGGGCCCCAGCCAGACTAATGTCGAAAAACAGTGAAGCATCAGCAAAAAGTGGGGGTACCCATGTGAAGCAGATCCTACTCTCTACACTCTGGCCCCCATATAGCTGAGGATATTTGAGTATCACCCCCTCAGCTAAGATGTCTAATTCCCTTTCACTGAAAGGGGTGCTTTCTCTTTCACGTAACCCCAGCCATTTTGGGGGAAATAAGCGTCGAAAGAGCAGCAGGATGGCAGAGGATCTGATCTGTGAGAGAGGATGACTCAGAATGAACACAAAATGGTTGCCAAAAAACTTCCTGTGATGTATTTCCTGTCTCCCACCTCCTGTATCATTTCCTGTGTGAAATATTGGATTCCGGTTCAATTTCAGAGATTCAGGCCCGGAGGTGGAGATTCCGGCCCGGAGGTGGAGATTCCAGCCCGGAGGCAGAGATTCCGGCCCGAGTGCGGACGTAAAGTTAGTAGTCGTAAGTGATTTCTGTAAATACCATAAATCATAAGTGCCTTCTGTGAATACCAAAAGTAGTAAGTTTAGGATTTTGTCTCCAGATTAGTTCTGTGAATCGGCCCCAAGCTCTTTACAGCACAAATTTGAGAAATGTCAATGATGGGTTACCAATAGACAACAATATATGTCTAATAGACCTACCATTACATTGATTAACAAACTGGTCAATACACACGTTGATCACCAAAAGTTCTCAAACTGACATTCAAGAAATATGAGTTTCCATAAGACAGTAAAATACATGTCAACATCCTCTCAAGCCAACTGTCTTCTTCTGAAGAACTTGTGTCTAATAACTACCAAACTGGGTTTAGTGTCATATCTAATTTGAAGTTTCTTGGCATGCCATTTGCAATTGCACTATCAATGTCTTCTCCTTCAACGGGGTAAGTCTGGAAGATGTTTAAATGTTGACGTTAGCTTGGTGCGCATATCCCTGAAAGAAGACTAGTAGTTTAGTGAGTAATATTTATAAAACCAACAGATAAGCACTTAACTACAGAAACAAATACGTTTAAATGCCCAATAAAATGTTTTAAAAAGGTTAAAAGTACATTTAAAATGTAGTAAGTCTGATGTAGGAATGCTTTAAGAATATGGATGGAGAGTTTTACAAATAGCAATGATATAAGTATATGAGTGCTTGACAGCATCAGAGCATTCAATTTTGGACAAAGAAACAAGGCTCACTAAGTGGTCCTAAAATTGCAATTTTTAGGAAAAATGCTTTTCTACAAGGCACAGCTTCAACACCCTAGCAGCAGCAAGAGTTTGAGTAAGGAAAAATATTCAGATCTTTAGAATTTACAAAGTCTTATTTTTACACAATCGAATGAAAGCAAATGTCCAGCCATTTAGAACATATAGCAAAAATGTTGGTAATGTCTTTCTGGTTTAACAAGTGTCTGCACAAGTCTTCATGAACTGCTCCATGGCCACCAGGCTGTAGGTTCAAGTAGGGAAAAAGGCTTCCCCCACCTCCAAGTATGTCTCCACGGCCCAAAGACAAGTCAGCATTGCTGTTGCTTGTTTTCTCTCAGGCAAACAAAGCTGTCACTGTTCTTTGGATTCACTCATCTTCACAGTCTCAGGAAAGATAGGACACTGAAGGTAAGCACTTCCTGAGTCCTAGATACTGGATGCCCTTCATCCGTATGTAACCAACATAAGAACTGTTTTGTGGTTGTTAAAGGGCTTTTCTGGGTTCCAGATATCCAGGAGAAAGCCTGGAGTCCAATCACCCTCACAGTCCTTTACCCAGCAGTTGGGAATTCTTGCACACAGGTCATCTTATCTTCTTCACTGTATCCAAGTAGCTCTCTGGTTGGGAGTGAGAGGTCCAGTTCACTCACTCAGTCGGTGTCTCAGTGCCCCATGATAATATAATATCTAACTTCTCACACAATGTCAAGCCACTTTTTCAACAAGGTAATCCAGTTCCTAAGTGATAATTCACAGCCTAGTCCCACAAGACTATGGGGCCGATTCCGATTCGGGACGGAAAACATACCGACCGACTCGGTACGGGAATATAGTCCGACCGGCAATGTGCACGGCGTTGCCCGACCTGGGAAGTACGATAAAATGCATGTGAATCACGACCGACTCGTACGGAACACAAGCCGAACGACCGAACCGCACGGAAACAAGCTATCCGCCCAGGAAGCCACGCGAATCGAACCGACCAACACTCACCAGGAATGAGCCCGGCCGAAACGCACCCGCTGAACTCCCAGGCCCACGCAGCATGATGCAATGCGTGGAA
>CAWUFW010028684.1:0-20876 GCA_963921515.1 Calotriton arnoldi | reverse complement strand
CCTCATCCACAGGGATATAATGCATTTCATAAATAGATCACAATATACTGAGCTGACATTATCGAAAATGTCATAGAAACTATCCATGCAGGCATGTTACCATTAACTTCTAGCAAACAGTAAATGACTTGTTTGGAAAACAGGTAAAAATGATTGAGGCCTTCTCCACCTCATTATGCACATTCATGGAACTAATGGGATAATGTTAATATATGCTCTGTCTATTCAGAGTAAAGTCTATCCTTTGTTACAGTTGAGAAGGATAATTTTTAAGTACTTTATTCAGGGTGAATCAGGTTGAATTAATTAACAGATCTAGAATTTGCCGTTTTTGTGAAAGGTAAAATAGAATTATTCATGTCATATGTATTAATTATAAGAGAAACAGCACTCTTTGTATACACTGGTGTTTATATTATTCATGATGTATGCTGTAGTGAGGGTATTTAGAAAAATCAGATTTGGAAATGTGAAATAATTAGGAGAACACCATATTGCAGGTAAGGAGATTGAGATTATGGCTATTGAAGTATAGCTAATGATGCAATAGTGACACTAATCCAGCTTCGATTTACCTTGAGTGGAGTCCTACACACCATCCCCAGGGTTGTTACATGGCAAAGAAGTTATTTCTTGCTTAAAAGTACAAGGTAAGCCAGCGTTGTCAGTGGTTGTTCAGATGCTTGTACAGCATGTCTCGTGACATTCACACAGTTGGGAGAAACAAAGCCCAAGCTGCTTTTTATACTATTACTCTATTGTATTATGTCAGAATTAATGCCCAGAAACTGAGCTCTTTGACTTGCAGCGGCTTCAAAAGGTGTTTGGCTGGACATTGATATTACTGGGTGTTCCTAATCCCTACCAATTCTTAGAGTAAGCCTTGACTGATGGTCCTAGTTACCTTGAGAAATTCAAGTGCCCGAAGTGATTGACTTGCTTACCCAATCGGATTGCAATAGTAGTGTGGCCCTGGAAAAACATAGGTAAAGGACAGTACTGCCTGGTAAACTCTTGACTGCTCTCAGATAACAAGAGGTCTGCTGTTAGACCAGGCATCTTTTGCCGTGCTTCCCCAGGCTTTTTGCTTTCTGACCTCCCGGTTTTGACTCTGTTTTTGCTGGTTTTATGTATCTGCGCACTTTTGTACTGCTGTTCAGTGATAAAGTGCAAGTGCTCCTGTTGTAAATTATGTTATGGATTGGTGTTTCCATGACTGGCATATTTGGTTTACTAGTAGGTCCCTAGTAAAGTGCACTGAGAGTGCCAGGGCCTGTAAATCAAATGCTGCTGGTGAGCCTGCAGCACTGATTGTGCAACCCACCCAAGCAGCCCTGAAAAGGGGTCTCAGATCTGCCACTGCAGTGTCTGCGCGCGGTTTGTTACTGTCATGTCGACCTGGCAACTGCACCAACTGAATCACTGACAAAGTATCGAAGGTCAGAATATCGACCTACATAAATATTGACGCAAGAATATCGAAGTCAAGAATATCGACATCCTATCTACATTATGGTAAGTACAAAAATATCGAGAAAAAAAAATATCGATGTCAAAAATATCCTTGTTAAAAACATCGTTTTTTATTTAAGTTAAAAAAATAATGTAAAATAAAGTAAATAATACATATAATTAAAATAAACATAGTTAAAAATATATTTTAAATGTTTAAAAATGATAAGTAATATATATGTAATGTTAAAATAAATTAAACATATACATATAATATATAATATATATACTTACTTATAATTTTTAATAATTATTTTAATAACATATTTAAAAAAAATATATCATATAAATACATCTATACACATAAAACAATAATATAAATAAAAATATATATAACAAATTTAAAAAATTAAAATTATTTTTAATCTTTTAAAAATTAATTATATACTACATTAACTAAAATAATACAAAAAATATTAGATAGCGGAGGTAATAAAATTACTATTCCAACTCCAAACAGTGCAACAGTAGGGAAAATGTTGGATAGCGTAGGGGTAAAAATTACTATTCCCACCCCAGTGACTGCAACAGTAGGGAAAGTGTTGGATAGCGTAGGGGTAAAAATTACTATTCCCACTACAGTGAGTGCAACAGTAGGGAAAGTGTTGGATAGCGTAGGGGTAAATATTACTATTCCCACTCCAGTGAGTGCAACAGTAGGGAAAGTGTTGGATAGCGTAGGGGTTAAAATTACTATGCCCACTCCAGGGAGTGCAACAGTAGGGAAAGTGTTGGATAGCGTAGGGGTTAAAATTAATATTCCCACTCCAGGGAGTGCAACAGTAGGGAAAGTGTTGTATAGCGTAGGGGTAAAATTTACTATTCCCACTCCAGTGAGTGCAACAGTAGGGAAAGTGTTGGATAGCGTAGGGGTAAAAATTACTATTCCCACTCCAGGGAGTGCAACAGTAGGGAAAGTGTTGGATAGCGTAGGGGTAAAAATTACTATTCCCACTCCAGTGAGTGCAACAGTAGGGAAAGTGTTGGATAGTGTAGGGGTTAAAATTACTATTCCCACTCCAGGGAGTGCAACAGTAGGGAAAGTGTTGGATAGCGTAGAGGTAAAAATTACTATTCCCACTCCAGTGAGTGCAACAGTAGGGAAAGTGTTGGATAGCGTAGGGGTTAAATTAACATCCTTATTAATTAAATAAGTTTTGTAAAATAAATAACATATTAATAATTAAGGGGCCCATTACGATGGCGGGCGGAAGCACTACCGCCGTGCTGGCGGATGCAAAAACCACCAGTTACCGCCGGCACGCAGCAGTCCACACGCCCGCCCAATTACGATGCGAAAAGCAGGCCAAACACCGCCGGCAAGCCAGCAACACCGTCCGCCATCAAAGTGCGCCCGCACACGTAGCGGCGCAGCACAACTGACACACACCGTCCGACGAAACACGCCCCGCCCGGCGCATAAATTACGATGCCGCAAACAAACGGCTCCCACGGCAAAGAGACACCGCACGTGAAAGAGAGGCGGAAACACGGACGCAGAGCACGGACAACGAAGAAGCGGCACCCCGGGCATGAATCCAGCACTGCAGGCCCTTCCCATGCTTCTGCTGATGCACCACCAAGGACGCAACGCACCGCGGAGACGCAGGTAGGCACACACACAACAAGTGCACGCAAACAGCGCACACAGTGCAAGGGCGGAAAAGCGGACAACCCCCACCAGCGCGTGCACACTACACATCCACCATTGCATCCACATATGACACACAGGCCAAATCCTAACATCGCGGAACACATGTGTACACACCACCTGGGACTAGGAACCAACCACCCCGTCACGGCCCCAAAGCGCCGATGACGCCGCCACACATGCGCACAACGCAGAGGCCAACCGCAGCGCCATGCATGCGTCGCACACAGACACAGGGACACAACCAAGCAGCACACACACCAGCCCCACCCCGAACGCACATGACACGTGACAGGCCTGCCACAGACATGTCCCCAACGCCCAATTCACGGACAACACCCAACGCCACACAACCGACGCACACATGTCAGTGAAGTCACGCAACAGCAGGACACACCCCAGTGTAACAAACATGGCGAAGCACACAGCGGCGGCAACACCAACTAGGAGAAGCAGGGCTTCTTCGGGAAGAGGAACGCCAGTACCACACTGAAAACCCATACCACCCTGCACATATGAACAAGACACATGAAACGGAACACCAAAGAGCCCGGTGACCGACAACAGGTGGCCCAAGAATTACATCCACACACAAGGCCCAACGCAGAGCGGAAAGGCAGCCTGCCGCCCACACAAGGGAGAGCAGACAGCACTGAATGACCTTCCATTCCAACACCGAAACCACAGCCCTACGACAGAAGCCGGTGAATACAGCCATTGTCCAAGAATAGACCAACACAGGCATGCCGAGGAGACCGACCACACGGCAGATAGCGCATATCACAGAAGCACACAACGGACGGGGAAGAAAGAAGAAAACACTCCCCATGTCGGCCACATGCAAGTTAATTGGAAGGAGTCACACAGCACTGACCTTGAACTGTCTGAGAAGCATGTGGGAAGAGGGCCCGTGTCCTCCAAACAAGCCAACAGAACACAAGTCCTGTCTCCCCACGACTACACAGAGCTCACAGCAACCCCGGAGTGTGCACATTGCAGACTGCACACACAGCCGGAGCACGCCACCACAACGCACCGCTGCGAAATGGCAACCGCAACACACCTACCCAACTACGCCGAAGAGCTCAAGCTGTACCAAACCAGCACGATACATACATTGGGATGCGATCTCCTGTCCCTGCTGAACGTAAGTTACCGACTGACTTACCGCATCACATTGTTCAGCTGCGTCATGCCCGTCTTCTACTGTCGGAGGTGTCCCTACCAGCATCCCGTCGAGATATGCCTCTCCAACCCGGCATGTCTGAAGGCGGACCTGCTACCACTACTCCTCCCTCTGGACGCACACGACAGGGCCTGCTCTGCCTATGGGGGCATGGCGTATGTGGCCAACATCGCACGCGCACTGAAATGGAACCACTGTGCCTCCACACGACGGATCATCGAGAACAGCTACATCGAATGTCACCCAGCATGCCCCATCATGGTCCTCCAAGGGACAACCTACGAACAACACCTTGACAGCCACCATCCGCTTCATTGGCTGGCAAACATGTACACCACCAATGACATGGAAGCCCTGCTGGACGGCATCGCATACCTGACAACCTGTAAATACGTCGGACCACAACGCAGGTTCCCCGAGTGACCTATGAAGTCCAACCCCGCACCCATGCTCAGCTTCCGCACGGACTGGCCAGTCACCACCACAACAGCCATACCAAACGACCGGCAACTGTAACCACACCATCAACGACATCGCCATGACATCGGATATGACCGGGACATGCACACTGTTCCCCATCACATCCAGGAACACCGCATGCATCGTGGGAGGCAGTGGCATGGGCTCTGTGCATCGCACCCACATGGACGGAACTGCACGAACAACCAGGACACGACATGGATCCAGCGCACATGGACACACACACCGCTCAGTGGACATGAATAGGTCGCCTGGAGTCTGTGGGTGCTGCACCCTCCCACCCCCGCCCCGGGAATCCCATACCAGGACCTTTGCATGGACGACAAGTGCATACAACAACAACACGACCCCAGTGACTGTGACATGTCCAGTAACCACCACAGTGCAACAACAAGTGGCACGCCGCTGCATGCACGCAAGCACATGCCCTGATGTCATCTCACATGCACGCGTGCATGAGGAACAACCGCAGCAAACCTGTCACATGGAACTGAGATGGACTGTGCCCATGATGCCGAGCGGTCTGGTAGGCTACATGTATACCGTCTGTGTCAAAGTCCGCAGCTCCGCAGCTATACGTAAATGTACATTAGCACAGCCTTGGCCAAGCAGATGTAACCCCACACCCTATCCCATTTGTAATCATGCTCAGTATATCCTCAATATGTATTCCGCTGCCAGTAGTGTCCACTATACTGCATCACAGAGGACAGAAGACTCAATATAATGTTTGAAACCAGAACTGTCTCCGCTGACTCATTTCACAAGTACGAATGAGAGAGGATGAGAGTATGTGAAGTACACGGCAGTCGTGACATGACCATGTAGTCCACTGGTATTGGATGTCAACGCAAATGAGTAGCACTACTGTGGAAGACACACATGTGTCGTGGTGAAGTCGTATGGACGCAGTGCTCAGGTGGGTGGGTGCGACGGGTAGATGCGCACATGCCAAGTTGGAGCACGCCGTGTTGGGAGGGCTCATGAACAGTACACCACCGCTTCCCTGGGCATTGTGAGAGGACACCTGTCGGGGGAGTGAACACGTGTGTGCACAGCAGCCGGGCACACGTACAAAGCGGTACTCAGGCGCACCTCAGCCCACCCTCTGTGGACGAGCTGGATCCTGTTGTGCGCCCGCCATGCCCCTTGGACAAGGCACACACAGCCCCAGTCGACCAGGTGTAACCCCAACATAGTCAATCCGCACAGGCGATACAGGGCACGGGATGGCAGTGGAGCATGGTGTGTGAGAGGTCTCCTCGCGCTCCTCCTGGTCATATCACGCAGGCAATAGAACCTCAACGTCCAGCATGGCAAAAAGTCAAATGGAAGTGTAGGGGGACGCACCACAGCACGAGCAGCACTGACGTCACGGGAGGTGGCTCGCACCATCCCATCCATTGCCCATCATACCAACCACGCCACATGCCATTGCGACTAAGTGCAAGCGCGTGCGCCACCACCCCTGAGCCCTCCCCAGAGAGGCCAAAGAGTGAATGTGTGGGCCATCAGCCACAGACGGACGCGGCATGGCCGCAAGGGCAGCCACAGCCACTGGGTGTCGCAGGTGGCGGATCCGGAAGGCGAAGACTGTGATGCATAGTCCATGCAGGCCGGGTCTCCATTTGGGGCACCACGCAGGTGGACGGCGTCCCGCCACACATCATACCCTGAGACAGCCCACTCGTGCAACTGGACCCACACATACACTCCTTGCCCTCTCTGGTGCAAGCTTGGGGCTGCCTGTGCAAGCGCTAGCCTCGCAGGTGAGCATGCATATTGGGGGGCGAGGGGAGGACATGAGGGCTGGGGCGAAGATGACTGTATCACTGTCAGTTAGTACAAGGGATGACCCAGATGTGGAAAGGAAGAGACGTGTCCCGTGTGTACTGCAACTAGTCGCCAATCCAACTACCCCCCATGTCCGGAATGTAAGCCCGCACCTAGGCCCGCCCATCCGCCACATCGAACATACCACCAGCACGACAACCTTCCCATTCGAAACACTGACTGGGGGTGGCGACCAGTGAACAATCATGTGTAGCCTACCCACGCGTACATGTGGGCCCTCCATGATCCATGTCACCTGCGGCAAAGACATGACATGCGCAATGAGGGAAGTGAGGAGAGCTGTCCGCCCCACGCGCAGAAGGTGCATCAGCTCCACAGACCCAGCAGCGAGTCCAGCAGGGGTCACATGTGCAGGGGCAGCTGTGCCTGGTGTGAAGGCACATGCATATAGACAGCACATCGACCAATGTGTAGTCTGCCCACATCCACAGTCCATCATCATGCGGACATAGGAATTGAACACAGGGCAACACATCTTAGCTGGTGCACCCACCGTGACCAACAATGCGCAATCATCGACGTACCCGCCCTGTGCATGGCCCCCCCAACGGAGGCACATCCAGTGCCACCATCCCACACACACAAGCCTTCCACGGAACATGCTGTGTCCAATGGTCAGTACAGAGTCAGCGCCCATCTGGTGGATCCTGAACAGGAGACACATGCACACACATGCCAGCTCCCACTATGTACGACTGCCACCTGGCACGTGCAATGTAACCTCTCACCTGTGACGTGTGACTGCAAGCACACAGCCGTCTTGGCATGGGGCTGTCAATGTGGACACCAGTCAATGTTTCGGGAGCTGTGATCCGTACAGTGCTGTACATAGGGTGCAGTGCTGACACCTACTACTGTCTCATATCCCCTCGTGCCACAGGTCCCACTTGTATTGGCCGCTCAGCCCGTGCCCACATCGTCGTCGCCGTGTGCCATACTCATCCAGCCTCGGAAGCAGTACCATGCTCAGCAGACACTCATGTTGCCGTGGCGTTGCCGCTTGACGAATATGCAGTCAGTCCCCATCAGCACGCCCGCAAGTCATTGGGGCCTAGATCCCCATGTGCATGCACATGGCAGTGGTATGTCTCACTTGCCATTGCCATTGTTGGGAGACCTGTGTAAGTGTATTGTGGCCGTGCCGTCCCAGCTTGACAGCTGGGCTGTGGCTCATGTGCTTGCTCAGTCATGTCAGTGATGTGTATGCGAAATTGCTATGTGCCGTGTTGCTTTGACATGTGTCCTCTGCCATTTAACCCAGGCGGAGACCGAACATTGACCGCCCATACCAATTGCTGGCGGACATGGACGATACAGAGGTAATCAGGAAGTTTCGGCTGGACAGGCCAACTCTGCATCGACTGTGTGCCATGTTAGAGCCCCATCTCCGTCCCCGCAGGGTGTATCCGACTGCTGTCACCCCCACGGCTAAGGTGATGGCCGCCATGCATTTCTTCGCCACTGGGTCATTCCAGCACACAGTGGGCAGTGGAGGAGGGATGTCCCAGCCCATGTTCAGCAAGGTGCTGAGGGATGTACTGGCAGCCATGATGCTGTACCGGAACAGGTACATCAGATTCCCCAGGGCTCGTGAATTGGCGGCAGTGAAGGGTGCATTCTATGCCCTTGGCAGAATCCCACACGTCGTGGGAGCCATTGACTGCACTCATGTTGGCCTTGTTCCACCACAGGCCACTGAGCACCTGTACCGCAACAGGAAGCACACGCACTCCCTGAATGTGCAAGTGGTGTGCCTTGCGGACATGGTGATCACCCACGTGTGTGCAAAGTTTCCAGGCTCGGCCCATGACGCACACATAATGCGCAACAGCATCTTGCCACGACTGATGGCCAATCTGCAACAGGATCGTGGCTGTATTGTCGGTGAGTATGTGGAGTGGTGTAGCGTGCTGGTTGTGCGATGCTGTCCCCTGTCCAGTTGGAATAGCAACGGTTCTCTGTGTCCCTCACACCCAGGTGACTCTGCGTATCCGAATGGGGCATGGCTGCTCAGTCCATTGAGGAATCCTCGCACCCCAGCAGACGATCGATACAATGAGGCACATGGGAGGACCAGACGTGTGGTCGAGCGTACCTTTGGCCTCCTCAAGTCCAGGTTCAGGTGCCTGGACCGCACCGGGGTGCACTGGCGTACTCCCCACAGAAGGTGTGCCAGATAGTGGTGGCGTGCTGCATGCTGCACAATCTGGCCATTCGGAAGCAGATCCCCTCATTGTGGATGACGGAGATCAACCAGGGCCCCAGCCCGCAGACCAGGACAGCTCGAGTGAGGTGGACAGCGGAGAGGAGGAAGCTGGGAATGTGCGCCAGCAGCTCATCGCCCGCTACTTCACTTGACGGTGAGTGTCCATGTACGACGGATGATGTGTCTGTATCTATGCAGGTGTGTGTGTGCTGTGTCAGGGTGGCCGTATGTTCACTGCGTGCAGTGTGTCAACGCTCCATGGCCAGGGTAGTATGCCACTGTTGGTGGCTGTGGCATTGTGCCCTATTGCTCTGTGCGATGTGTGTACATTGCTTGTAGTTGTTGACATGTACTGTGTGATGGGTGTGTGACACACTCATTGAATGTGCTCCTGTTCTGTCTCCCACCCCTAGGTCCCTACAGGCCCTCCGGATTCCATTTCCATGCCACGCATCAGGTGCCTTTCCGCCCAAGGTGGCCGTTGTATTCCGTACAATAAAGACACAGGGCACAAACAGCAGTTAGTGAAAAAGGTGCATTTATTACAAACTGTGACATGTGATTGTGTGTAAGGTGATGACAAAAGTGGTGCGTGCAGTGACAATGAGCTGTCGGTCATGGCTGCGTGATGATCAGGGTGTACCCACTGGTTCTATGTCCATAGTCCAACACACACATGCCATCCAGATGGCTGTGTGGAGTGGGATCGTAGAGCAAGTCAATGCAGTGGCTGGTCAAGGAAGGCTGGCGGAAGGCTGGCTGGCTGCCTCACTTGCGACTGGAGCGTGCGAAGTCCTCCCGGGAGATCTGTTTCCTCTTCGGACGGCCCCTTCCACGCTTGGGAGGGGGGTGTGTGGTGGCGACCTGCTGGTGGTGGGTGAGGTGTGCTCACTGGCTGTGGACGCAGGGGAAGTGGACACTGCTGCCCGAGCCTGCGCCCTAGCAGGTGGTGGCGGAGGTGGTGTTGCTGGCCTTGCCTGTGACCCCACCGCCACCACCAGCTGGCCCATGAGGTCCACGAGTTGGTCCATACGGGACACGAATTGGCCCATATGGGCGTCCATGGACCTCAGCACCCCCAGCACCTCCCGCGTGTCAGTAGCAGACCTGGCCCATTGTCCTTGGGCCTCTTCATAGGCCCCAAGGACTCTGTCCATTTGAGGCAGGGCATGGCTCCCAGGGGAGGCTGGCGTTTCCCTGACCTCTGCTCCTCCTACCAGTCCTGCTGCCACCGGCCTGCCCACTAGCCACATTGCTCACCACGGTCCTCGCTGTGGCTCCCAGGGTGGATCCAGTCGGGCCGGGCCACCACCTGCGCTGGGGCTGGTGCCAGCGAAGACGTGGTGGTGGTGGAGGCGGTGGTGGTCGGTGCGGCGATGGTGGCGGTTGCGGCAGTGGTAGTGGCCGCAATGACCGTGGGTGTGGCCGCAACGACAGTGGCAGCAGGGGACTGGGACTGTTCAGCATCCCTGGATGATGGGTTGGTGGGCAGGAGGGGTCCTGGGGAGCGGCTGGGCCCTGCCACGCCAGATGGGCCAGCTTGGTGGTCCGTGTCCGAAGAGGTGGACAGATCCTCCAGATCCGTGTGTCCTCGTTGGGGGCTTGTAGGCTGGCTGTGCTGGCTGCTGTCTCCATCCCCAGCGTCCAGCAGTTCGTCACCTGTGGAGAGAATGAGATTTGTTATTGTGTTGCACCTGGCGAAGTATGTATTAGTCGTCTGACATTGGCAGTTCGTGCAATCTCGTACATGGGTTTCCCGGAGGCGAGTGTGTGGCTGTGGCATCTGTAGGTGTGTGTGCTAGGCAATGGGACTGTGTGCTGTGCACATGTGGCATGGGACGGATTGGCCATGCCGATGGGTGTGTTGCTTTGCCCCTACTCATTGTGACTCTGGTGTATGCGGGCTCCTGGCCCATCCTGGGTCTGGTTTGTACTTTGCTTTTGGAGTTCAAATGGAACGCTTAGGAACGCATATGGCAACATGGGGGCCATGCCCCAGATTCGCATTTGGGAGGGTATATGCTTTTGGGGTACATGCTGTGAGCCATGGGTGCCGAACGTGACATGTGTTGTGGCAGCATGACAGTGCATGGTCTGAGGTGTGTGCATGCCTGACATGCCCTGCATATTTGCTGTCTGTTGTGGTTACTGGACATGGCATTGGACGCATCGTTATGAGTGAGTGATAGTTGTGTGCCAGCCAACGTATTGCAGTTGTCCCATCTCCTTGGTGTGCGTGCTGCCCTGTGCCATGTGCATCACTGCAGTGCTCGGGGGTGTGGCCCATGTTGTGTGTTGTTGCTCACAGTGTGTCGTGCGCTTAATTGACTTCTGGCACATGGTTGGTCATGGGCATGTGTCTTAGCGTGACTGCTGTATGTGTGGCAGCTGTGCGGATGACATGCCTTTCATGAGACTGGGGCTGACGGATGGGATGGATGGTATGTTGTATGTGCATGGTGTGTCTGTGTGTTTGATGGGTTCAGTGGTGTTCGTGTGCATTTCTGTTGTTCCGCTCTGTTGCGTCTAGTGTTGTTTGTCTTACATAGGCGTAGTTGTGGGGTGTGTGGTTGACAGGCAGTAGGGGCTACATGGACAGGACTTCAATGGTGTTTCGGTTGTGTGTGATGAGTTGCACAGTGGCTGCCGTGTGGGACTATATTCAGTGTGGCTTGTGCATGCAGACGTGGCTCCTTGGGTGTTGCTATGTCTGTGATGGGTCATGTGGGGTGTGAGTCTGCTGTTCATGTCCGTGTGCACATTGTTCACTTGTTCGTGACGGTGGGCGGTGCTGCGTGTCCGTGTGCTACGTGACATGTCCCATGTGTTGGTGGTGTTATGGTCCTCATGCCTCCAGTAATCCAGCCCTGTCCAGTTTCCCACCTGCAAGTTGTTCGTGCGTGCACTGTACTGGATGCCACATGGCTCTTAGCGGGGGTGCTCCATGTTGCAGGTCTGTGGGGGTGGGGGTGTAGTGGGTCGTGGGGGTGGCTGTACACCCACTGACACCGATTGCTGTGGACCGTGATGTCTGCCTTTCGGCTGTCGTTGTGCACTGCGGTGGCTGACACGTGGGTGTGGGGTGTGGGGATGCTCCTCCTTGCTGTGCTGTGGGACTGGGGCCTGGTGTGTGTTGTACTTGGGCTGTCCACCGTCCCACCCACTGCACTTTGTGTTCCTGCCACTTACCTGTTACTTGTCGGTTGGTGCAGCTGTGCCTGACACATGGGTGTGGGGAGTGCTCCACCTTGCTGGTCTGTGGGAGTGGGGGCCTGGTGGGTGTTGTACTTCAGCTGTCCACCGTCCCACCCACTGCACTTTGTGTTCCTGCCACTTACCTGTTACTTGTCGGTTAGTGCAGCTGTGGCGGACACATGGGTGTGGTGGGTGCTCGTTGTGGCGCTTCTGGCATATTTGGGGACCTGTTGGTGGTTACGTGGCTGGCTTAGTGTACACATGTCCCCACGCATCTTACAGTTGTTCGGTTTGGCCTGTGTGTGGTAGTGTCTGTTGCATGTGCGTGTGATGTGTTGTGTATTGTGTGCTGGACATGGGGGTGTTTGTCCCTGGGAGCTGTGGCATGGTGGTTGCGCATGTGTGTACATAGCGGTGTGCTGGTATACATTAGTTTGTACTTACCAGCCTCCACTCCTCTGCTAATCCGGCGAGGATCTCCGGATGGATTACGACTCGCACCTTCTCCTCCCACGCTTTGAAGGTCTTAAAGAGCGCGGATTCCCTCCGCCAGTGACGGCAGCCAGCTCTCTGTTTTTGCCCTCCTTCTTCTTGACCAGGCTCTTTACGTCATTCCAACGTTTGTTTATCTCGGTTCTGTTCCTGGGCAGGGTCCCGACTGCATTGACCTGGTCTACGATCCGGGTCCACATTCTGTTTCTGGTGGCTAGTGGTGTGTGCTGGACCATGTTCCCATAGATTTGTGGGTACACCTTGATGATCTCAGTCGACCATGACCGTCAGCTCCATGGGCGTGAACTTGGGCATCCTTTGTGGTGCCATGGTGTTTGTGGTGCTGGTGCGGTGTGTGTTGTGTAATGTGCAGGGGGTTTGTGGTGCCGGTGTTTGGTGGTGGTGGTGGTGGTGGTGGTTGTGATGTGTGCGTTTCTGTGGTGTGCTGCTGTCCTTGCTGTGTCACTGTGTCCTCTCCTCTCCTCTCTGGTTTGCAATGTAGCAAGGGGTTGTGGTCTGTGGGAGTGCTGCTTTTGTACTCACCTATGTGGGTGTGTCCTCATGGTCTGTTGTTTTCAGGTGTGTTGTGTCTGGGGTTCTGGCCTTTGTATTTTTTGTTTGTCCGGGGGTGTTTTCGGGATGTGTACTGTGCTTGTGTATTTGTGCGTGCCTTGCTGTGTGGACTTGTTGGCCATGTTGTGTGCTATTGGTTTTGTGTGCGGATGGTTTCTGTGCAGGTACGTGGGCGCCATGGCTTCTGCCGTGTCGATTCTCATCGGCGTTGTTTGCGCTGGCGGGCGGTATTTTTGTTGTTTTTCCGCGCTCATGGCGGTGCGATCGTAATTTCACGTGCGGTGTGTCGGCCGTGAGGGCGGGCGGTTTTGTGTTGTCGTGCGTGTTTCCGTCCGTGGCGGGCGGTTTGACTCCGACTCGGACGATGGCGGGCGGTATTTTGTATGATTTTTCCGCCGATGGCGGTTTTCAGTTTGTGTACTCATAATGGCGTGGTCGGTGTTCAGGCGGTGTGTGCGGGCGGATTTTTGCCGCTTCCATGCCTGGCGGATTTTTTTACGCCGGGTATCGTAATGGGCCCCTAAGTAACTAAAAAATTAATAATAAATACCAATAAAATTAAAGTAATATTTACTTAAATAACATTAAATTACTTCCCACCCTATTCCCCCATAAACACACAACCCGCTACACATAAAAAAGAACACAATTAATTTAATTATCAATTAATCAATTAATAAAAATTCATTACCAATTAATAATAAATTGACAATAAATTAATTAGCAATAACAATAAATAAAAAATAATAATAAATTAATTATAATTAATATAATTATAAATTAATCAATTAATAAAAATTAATTACCAATTAATTAATTAACAATACATTAATTATCAATAACAATAAATAAAAACATATTAACTAATTAATTATAATCAAATTACTTCCCAGCCTATTCCCCTATAAACCCACAACCCGCTACACATAAAAATTAACATAATTAATGTAATCAATTAATAATTATTAAAAATGTATTACCAATTAATAATTAATTACCAATACATTAATTAACAATAACAATAAATAAATTAAAAAAATATTATAATTATCATAATGATAAATTAATCAATAATTGTTTTTACCAATTAGTAATTAATTAACAATAAATTAATAATCAATAACAATAAATAAAAACATATTAATTAATTAATTATAATTAAATTACTTCCCACCCTATTCCCCTATAAACCCACAACCCGCTCTGATACTAAAACGCAAAATTTACTTTAAAAAAATTACTAATTTCTAAACATTTAATACATATATTTAAAAATAATAAAAATACATTACAAAAAAATGTTAAACATACATATAAAATAAATACTAAAATACATAACACTAATATAAATATCGATATTATTAACAACGATATTTTTGCTAACGATATTACTTACTTCGATATTACTTACTTCGATATAAAAAAAACGATATTACTTACCTTAAGGTCGATATTCTGGTCACCGATATTCTTGACATCGATATTCTGTCCCTACGATATTAAAAACTCGATATTAGTGTAGGTCGATATAAAAAAATTGATATTTTGACTGCGTACCGCACCCACTTGCCAAGCCCTAATCTTCCCTTTTTCTTACATGTAAGTCACCCATAAGGTAGGCCCAATGTACCCCTGTGGGCAGGGTGCTGTGTATGTAAAAGGTAGGACATGTACTGGTGTGGGTGACATGTTCTTGTGGTGAATTACAGTCTATCTCGTTTTTCACCACTGCAAGGCTATCTGTCTCATAGGATAGAATGGGAGGTTGTTTATAACATCCTATAAGCATATCTTCCCATTGGGACAAGATAGGGAAATGGAGTTTGGTATGCCTGGACTCAGAAGGTAAAAATGCATCTTTTAGTAACAGTGATTGTTATGTACTGTGTTTGAAAATATCACTTTTAGAAAGTAGGTATTTTCTTGCTTAGCCATCCTGTGTGCCTCTCCTAGTTTTGTGGATTTACTGTCTGGCTTTGGAGTGACAGGGGCTGGGGATTTGCATTCACTGTAGCCAGCCACTCGGGGGTTGAGTTGTGTCCTGCCTTCCCTGGATGAGTCATGGCTGGGCTGAATAGACCTGGGCTGCATTTAGGGTAGTGGGAGGAGATTTCCTTGCACCTGAATGGGCCTGGTCTGCCTTACACAATGCTGTCTCCACCTCCTGCTGGGAAGCTGGGCCAGAGAGGACGGAACTGGTTTGGACTGAGCCCAGAGTCTCTCTGTCTGAGAGAACAAAGAGAAACTGAGTATAAATATGGGGGCCCAAACCCCAGAACTTTAGAACTCACAGGACTGGAATCAAGGTACCTGCCAAGAAGAAGAGCTGGAAGAGTTGCACGGAGGAGTACTGTCCCTTTGCTGTATTGCTGCTTTGTTGGGGTTGGCCTGCAGTTGCTGCTTCTGCTTTGGGCAGTGAAAGGACTGGACTGAACTTTCTTTACTTGTGCTGAGTATCTCCAAGGGCTTTAAGTAGAGCTTGCCTCCTGTTCTGAAGTCCCAGGGACTGCAAAGACTTCACCAAACTCTGGGAACTGCTTCTGGAACCGTTGTTTCAGTTGCCACAGAGAAGTGAAAAGCAACCAACTCCGTCCCCAACTCCGTCGCTGGCTCCGTGTCCTGAAGGCACCGCAGAAGGCACCGCCACATCTCACACCGCAACCTTGGTCTCACCGGTGACGACGACCGACGCCGCCGCCACCGAGCCGCTGCTTGCACCTTGACCTGGGGGCACCGCACTCCGCACTGCCTCGCTTCACTTCACCGCCCTGGTCTCACCGACTCTGTCGCTGCCTGCTGCCTTCGACACCTGGGACCGCATTGTGGCTGGGGGCACCCCTTGTAAGTTTCACGATGCACCGCCTCGTCCCACACAGCACTCAGGGTCGACCGACGCCAGCTCCCACTAACCTACTCTGTCGCTTGCACCATGACCTGCCAGCACCCCAACGAGCACTGCCTCACTCCGCTTCGTAGCACTGGTCTCACCGATGCCGCTGAACAACTGTCACAGAGCTGCTGCCTGCACCGCACCCTGAGGGTACCGCACGCTGCACTGCTTCACTTCCCATCGCAACCATGACGGTTGCCACGACCGGCTCGCCCCAACTTGTCGGACGCAAAGAAAAAGGTACTGATACGAGTCTGCCGACACCCCGACCAACGCAGTCAGATGGAACTGTTGGATTCTGTTGTTTTCAGTATCGCGGTAGCCCCAGACGGAGCTACCTACTCGGAAGAACTGTGTTTTTGAGATATTGCTGCAAAGTATTATTTTTAAGTATGGTATGTTGGACTCATCATTTTGGTCTTGTTTTGGATATATAAAAATATTTGATAGTTTTCTAAACTGGTATGGTGTCCTTTTGTAGTGTTTTCACTGTATTGCTGTTGGTTATGTGAAAATGCTTTACCCACTGCCTCTGAGATAAGCCTGACTGCTCGTGCCAAGCTCCAAAGGGGTTATTTTAGGAGTGTAACTCCCTTACACTGACTAGGAAGAAGGGTCCCTACTTGGACAAAGGTGCAAACCATTGCTAACATCTGCCTTCATATTTCAATTCCCTACTCACACAACGCTTCATTAAGCATGTCCTTCATGAGTTCCTGCTGAGATGCATCAATAAATTTGGTTACTTTAATTCAGCACATTGCTGGCAATGACTGTTGTTTCATGTGCCCTGTGTGCCTCTTCAATTTTGGTAGTAATGAATAGTCAGTGTTATTGTACAGTCAAGTGGGAATAGGCATCTTAAGTGGTGCATATTTTATTAAGGATACTAGAAGCTCAGATTTCATACCGTTTTTTGGTCTCTTTGACAATCGGTTGCTGAGCTCCATCTTCTATCAGTCTACGGTAGCACCAGTACCATACGAAGTTGTAATTTTGCAAGCAAAGTTTGTCAAGGCGGCATTGATCCTATTATATTTAGCAGTGGTCCCCAACTACGTAAATTGCATGTATTTGCAGTGTCACTATTTCAAAGCTTTGCCCGAGGTTAGAATTTACTGCAAAAACTGTGAATGCAGGGTATTTTTCCACCAAAGGTCTTTTGTGTGTGGGAAAATTCATCCAGAAATAATGTGCTGTTTTTGTTCACTGAGAAATCTGTTTTTGGTGGATTTTCACATGCTGTTTTTAAAAATATCTAGGAAAACTTTGTGAGGCTGTCGATGATTTGAAAGCCTTTGAATTTCATACTGAGCTTTGCTCCTGAGTCTACTGTGCGCCTCATGTCCTAACGCCTTTTGTGGTTACAAATTCCAGATGAATGTTGTATTTGCACAATGTGCCATTTACTCTATTTGATGGCTATTAGACTAAATTCGGTGCCTCGGGGCACACAGTGGTTACTCAGCCAAAGGATGTTAAGTCCATTTTCTCCTGATGTCCCGAGTGCCTAAGCCCACAGTTGACACTGATAACTGAACCTCGAGTAAACTCCTTTGGAGATTGGCTCCCAGGATAGGAAGGCAAGAAGTCCAAGGCTTGTTCAGGATGAGGGTGTGGGGTTAGATGCTCAGAACTCTACAATAATAATATAATAATAATTCGAATTTGTTAAGCACGAACATATCACCCCCTTAAGGGTTTCAAAGTGCTGGGGGCTGTCGGGGAGATTAAGTGAGTTATTGCCCAGAGTCACATGATGCTGAGCTGAGCTGCCACCGGCGATCCAGCCTTGAGCCCCACGTTCCGGAGTCAGCCGCCCTGGCCGCTGTGCCATACCTCTCGCCAATCAACACATGATAATTTAATAATCTGGGATTAGACACTCAGAACTCAATAATCCACATGCTATGACTCAATGAAGGAATACCCAGTCAGTGCATAACTTTAAAAAAGAGAAAGTACTTTATAATACCAACTACTCATTATGGCACAAAAACATAATCAGCAGACACAGGGGGGCAGATCTACAAGAAAGTGCCGCAGCGTGGCGCTGCAAGCCCTTTGGCTGCGCCACGCTGCGGCACTTTAAGAGCACAGGAATGCGACATATTTACAAGAATATGTCGCATTCCTGCGCTCTCCCCTGCGCTGGCGCACAAACAGCTGCCAAGCGCCGGCGCAGGCACCCTTGCACCATGGTGCAAGGATGCCTGCGCCATGGGGAGATTGTTTTTGTGCAGGAAGGGGCACCTTTCTGCACAAAAACAATCAGTACAGGCTTTTCCTCTTTCAATGCGTGCTGCAGAATGCAGCAGCATTGAAAGAGGAAAAACGAGGAGAAATGAAAACATTTCTCCTCGGTGCGCCTCGCTACGCCACCTCTAGGGTGGCGTAGCATTCACACGCATCTCCAGAGTTACGATTTCTCGTAAATCTGGAGATGTGTCTTGCTCCATGGGTGTTGCGTGGGAACACCCACAGCAACACCCATGGAACGCCCCTTCAACGCAAAGTGCTGCGTGTGAAGGACGGTATTTACAAGGAGAGGAAAAGTCACGCATGGTGGCTTTTCCTCTCCTTGTAAATATCGAGGAGCTTGCGCCACCAGTACGTCACGAAAAGTGACGTACTGGTGGCGCAGGGGGCTTGTAAATCTGCCCCACGGTATATACAGGTTTTAAAGGCAGGCAATCCTAAACTACTAAGTGGAAAAACTGGACACGTTCAGGTTCCCAGTGGGAAGAGTTAACAGCTTTCTGTTTTCAGTGATTGTGTTCTGATTTAGTGGCTTTCTCATGTGAAGGGTAAAGTCTGCAGCTTCATTCCAGCAATTGTGTGTCTTTTGCTTCCTCACCCTAAGTGCGCCGGGTATGCCCAGACGTGGGTCCTGGGCTCACTGTGCCACTGGATTCAAGCTATCCCGGCTGATGAGGGGTGAAACCCCAAAACTGGTCCTATGATGCTTGTTTCCGGTCCAGGAAGGACCTGGCTTGGCAGTTCGGGCTGGACTGTTCCCATGAGGCACAGGGTCAAGACTGATTTGCATATGGCCAGGTCTAAACTGGGGTGGCATTTTGAGCAAAAGAATGATGGATTTAACCCAGATCGCTTGACTGGGGGTGAATGTTATGATTTGTTCTGCATTCCGTCCATCAATTGTGTGTCTTTTGCTCCCAACCATGGCTGCAGATGAGGCCATGTTTTTTCTCTGTGCAGCGCACATGAACCAAGGGTACCATCTTCAGTCACATTCCTGAAGTGTCCCTCCATACTCCATACCCCAATCGCTCCCAAGCCAGGGATGTGTCTGAGAAATATCTCATGGCCTGTTGAGTGTAACTTGGGACATGGAACTCAGTGGCAGGGCACTCACCAGAGCCCTAGACAAAGCTTGATACATTTTTAGTGCGAGTTAGTAATTTCTTCAGTGGGTCAGTCTGTTATTCTGTACAGCTTCACCACAGACACTGGCAGCTGGGCTTCTTCCTCTGTGCAAACTCCTTCTACATGGATACCTCTAGACCCCTCTCTCAGCAAGCACGCAAACTCCTTCACCAAGACAGACCCACAGCTTCCTCCAATAGTTACATATTTCTTCATGTGCTGCCCTTTCACCTCTAAGAAGATGGCTGTCAAAGACAGCAGCCCTGACTATTAGGAGATTCTCCAACTACCAGCGATGTGTCAGGCACACTGGTCAGTGAGATGTCTAAGAACACTGACTTGTAGTTTGTACATCCTTAATCTTCCAGAGCAAGTAGACTCATTGGGGCATATTATCAAGTACGGCGTTAAAATTATCGCCGCTTTAGCGGCAGAAAACTGCCGCTAAAGCGGCGATAATGGGCTTGATAATATGCCCTTGAGAATTCCAATAGAAGCCCATGTTGACACCAGAACATGGGCTTCTATTGGAATTATCAAGGGCATATTATCAAGCCCATTATCGCCGCTTTAGCGGCAGTTTTCTGCCGCTAAAGCGGCGATAATTTTAACGCCGTTTCTTGATAATATGCCCCATTGTCTTCAAGTATTAGCGGCTATCGGGAGGTGACAGCAGGAGTTTCCAATGGGATACACCTACAGCACAAACACAAATAAGAGAGAAGACTTCACACTTGTTACCATTAGACTGTTGGAGCAGAACACCTAGGGGAATAAGGTGGACAGGCCCTAACAAAGACTAACCCTGCACCTAAGAAGGGGTTGAAGTCTCCAAGCTCACTGCATCTTCCATCTAAACTAATGAGACTGCTCCATGACAGAACAAAAGGCAAGATGCAGCAAACAGTAACTGCTACAGATCTACAAGCAGCACTGTTTCCATTCTACACATTTTAGAGTCTGGTGCACCACAAAAGCCTCACTAATGCGAACAATAAACAGTGCTAATTTAGGAGGCCACCTCCATCTTGTACAGCAAGATTAAAGTGGTAAACCAAGAAGGTCACACACTGAACATGCACACAGTATCCTACCTATACATCATACATGTGCTATGCAGGCATACGGGATGTAGTAAGAGACTGGTAGAACACTATCTCAGTGCAGAGAATAGGGAAAAGGCCTGCTCTGTTCCTATGATATAATACACATGTTGCCACCACTGCTAAGCTGATTCTAGCACACAAAGTGACATTAGTATGGAAGGCGTTATGGAAGGCGTTCAGTATAGATCCATCCAGACCACAGATTCTGATGGCTCCACGCTCAGAAAAATCAAAAACTCAGTTGTAATTCAGGCCAGGAGGCACATTGGCAAAACCATCTAGGGGAAATTCCTATCTCAACAGAAGCCCCATCCTTCAAGCCTGTTCACTTTCTTACTTGATGC
>CAWUFW010028683.1:0-20897 GCA_963921515.1 Calotriton arnoldi | reverse complement strand
TGGAGAATCTGCTTGGATGAGGCTAGATGGGAAAACTGATACTACCAACATTTTCAAAAATGGTATTGCAATATGACATTCCATACCCAGACATCACCAGCCTGCACTCGGAGATATATATATATATTCACTGAAAAAACCATAGGTTTCAGGGATGTTATAGTTAGAAATTAGCATTTAAAAAACCTTTGAAATTCACTGAAAAAACCATAGGTTTTAGGGACAGTTATAGTTACTTGGACATTGCACTCGTACAAAACCCGTGAAATTCCCCCGTTATAGTTAGTTCAGCTAACTATAACTCGCGCCCCGCAATGCACTGCTGATGACGTCACATATTACATCACTCATGACATGGTCAGTGACATCACTGATGACATCACTGATGACATCTCAAATGACATCACTGATGACATCATCCACGTGATAATCTGATGCACCTCCTCACACCCTAATATAACCTTTGATACACCCACTCTAAATTACAGACTGCCATTCGCAAAACCATAGACACTCCAACACCAATAACTACATACCCACTCACTGATTCTTAGGTCTACACACACACATCCACTCACTCACCCGTACAGTCACTCATACTTACGGTCACTCAGTACAGGACTATCATATGCACTCTTACTCCTATATAGACACTCAAACAACGCCACTCATCCATAGAGATACTCACACACCTAGTCAGTCATGCAAATAATTAAACACACTGCCATTTACTCACCTATACAGTTATACACACACACCAGCTCACTTACTCATACAAATAGTAGCACATTGTTACGCTCTTATACAATCACTGATACAAGCACACAATCATCCATACAGCCACTATCACAATCACTCACTCTTGCTTATAGCTATTTATATACTCCAACACACATATATACTGCCTTTCACATATGTAGTTACTCACACATGTACCACTGGGACATACATTCACTCACTAACACACTCTTACACACACTTACCCACCCATACAGTCTATCACAGATGCACTCTTGAAACCATCCACCCAGTGAATCACCCACTCACACATCTATGCACAGAGTTGCACACACCCCTCCCACACAAACACTCAGGCACCCATACAGATACTCAGACAAGCATTCAATAACTCATATAGAAAATCATTTAGCTATTCACAAACACATGCAGCCACTTACACAGCAACAGACAGACGGATACAGACATACACCCAGTTTAGTCACTAACCCATGCATTCAGTAAGATACGTTAAATCACTCACTTATAGAGTCAGTCACGCACCTACTAAATCATCCATACAGACACTTACACACCCACTCATTCTTCAATACGTCTTTTCCTATATATTTTAAAAATATTTAAACTTTACAGAAACACACAGTCACTGGATGATGTCATCAGTGATGTCATTTGAGATGTCATCAGTGATGTCATCAGTGATGTCATTGACCATGTCATGAGTGATGTAATATGTGACGTCATCAGCAGTGCATTGCGGGCGCGAGTTATAGTTAGCTGAACTAACTATAACGGGGGAATTTCACGGGTTTTGTACGAGTGCAATGTCCAAGTAACTATAACTGTCCCTAAAACCTATGGTTTTTTCAGTGAATTTCAAAGGTTTTTTAAATGCTAATTTGTAACTATAACGTGTCTGAAACCTATGGTTTTTTCAGTGAATATATATATATATATATATTATCTACTGGCGATCGCCAGTAGATAGTTATAGTTAGGACCTAGTTTCCATAGGAAAAGCGTGTTTTCTTTTCCCAATAACGTTGGCGCCGGATGACGAATCTTCGCGAAATTTTCAAAACTAGTGGGGCGCTCCGGTCATATCCAATCCTGAAAGTTTCGGGGTGATTCGTCAAGCGGGGGCCGAGAAAAAAGGGGGGTCCCAAAATGCGTTTTCCCCATGTTATTTCCCATAGGAAACTTTAGACACAGCTACAGCCCGAACTGCTGAACGGAATTACACCAAATTTGGCAAAAAGGTAGCCCTTGGTTCAGAAAGTGCCCTTTTTTTAAATGGAGTAAATCCGTTCAGTAGTTCCTGAGAAATTCAAAAAATAGAGTTCAAAAAATCAATTTCCCATAGGAAACTTTAGACACGGTTACAGCCAGAACTGCTGAACGGAATTACACCAAATTTGGGGAAAAGGTAGTGCTTGGTTCAGAAAGCGCCCTTTTTGTTAAATGGTGTAAATCCGTTCAGTAGTTTTCGAGATATTAAAGGAAAAAAATCTTTATATATCTGGGCGGGACCTAACTACACAAGCACGAGCTTGGCTCTAATTGGCTGCCAACACTTCAATCCAGGAAGTGTTGGCAGCCATCTTGGTGCAATGCTTTTTAGGTCTCGCCTAGCGATGCAGCGCATGCGCTGCCCACTACACAAACACCACTGCACTGCCCTAAACCCTAAAACACTACCCCAGCACGACCCCCTACACTGCACGAACACCACTGCACTGCCCTAAACCCTAAAACACTACCCCCAGCACGACCCCCTACACTACACAAACACCACTGCACTACCCTAAACCCTAAATCTACCCCAAGCATGACCCCCTACACTACACAAACATCACTGCACTATCCTAAACCCTAAAACACTATCACCAGCACGACCCCGTACACTACACAAACACCACTGCACTACCCTAAACCCTAAAACACTACCCCCAGCACGACCCCCTACACTACACAAACACCACTGCACTACCCTAAACCCTAAAACACTACCCTCAGCACGACCCCCTACACTACCCAAACACCACTGCACTACCCTAAACCCTAGAAAAGTAACCACCCCCATGCCCAATCCCCCTTACCTCTCACTCCTCGTGGTTCCTCTCTCCTCGTGGTTCCTGCTTCATGTCGTCTCTGAGGGGCGGTGCACGTCGTTGTGAGGAAACGGAACAGCCTCTGTTTCCTTACAACGACGTGTTTCGTCTACATTTTTTTAGAAGTCATGGTCATTTACCATACATACCTTTACAACAAAATTTGTTGTAAAGGCATGCGTGGTAAATGACCATGCGTTCTAAAAAAATGCGTAGTAATGACTTTGCGATGTACAACGCATGCGTGGTAATGCATGCGTTGTAATGGTATCGCAAAGTAAAAAAGTCGTTGTAACGGCTGTTTACCGATCGAAGCTGGCCCCTGTTCTTCAGTGAGTCGTTTATTTGATAAATTAGGAGGAAGGAATGTGTTTTTTTTACCGAAAAGTGCATTCCCGGCTGTTGTATTGTGAAAGTGTCCGCGTGGCCTGGTTTCACTTCCGGTGAGAGAGTGGAAGAGTCTGTTTGGATCTAAAGGGGTTCTGCTGTTGGATGGGGCCGGCGCGACACGTCATCAGAAAACACAGCTAATGGAAAGCGTTGTCCCCGAAGTGTAGAGCAGTGCCATGAGAGGTAAACGAGTGTGCGTCCCACCGCAGTATGACCGTACCGCATGACCCATGTGCCGCCTCCAGTGTACGGAAGGCAGAAGCGGCATCCATCGCAGGTCCTCTTGAAGACCGTTGTAGCACTAATTCTACATTTTGGAACTAGGGCATTTTAACCTTGTTGTTCCTGCCAGATACAAAGAGAAGATCCTGTGTTATTCAGTGCCCTCGTTACCTTTTCTGTGGGTAGTGGTGCTTGTCACTTCGCTGCCCCGCCGGTGCACACGACTGGGCTCCCCACCTCGTGTGCCATCTGCAGGGCCTCTGCGTTCGGATCACTGGTTTCGGTTTCTGGAGTGGCAACATAAACAGTTGCTCCCAAAGAACTAGCCTGAACACTTAGGTGAATATCACCTGCGCCAGCATTCCGCGGAAATTCTTTCCTAGCTCTCCCACGTCGATGACGATGTCATAATAGCTTGGCTCCGCTCGCGACACCGTATGACGTCATAGGAGCCATAAGAGGACCTCGTCGGCGTGCTGACATCAGTTCCACCCATTTTTTCCGTGCCACCGAGGTAAACAGGTGGACCGACACATTTTCAGATGTGTACATAGTATACTAAATATATATATATATATATATATATATATATATATATATATATATATATATATACAAATGCATAACCAATAAAGGCATAAAGAAATAGCAACATATCAAGCATTTCTCACTATTAAAACATAAGCATGATTAAGACATATTAAAAACATTCATGCCAAACAGTAAAAGCATCTTTTTGGTAGAAACAGGTGGACAACGGGGAGGTGGGTGGGACAGTGAGGAATCCACAGGCAGATACTGTATCCACCAGAAAAAGCGTTACCGAAGGTAAGTAACTTGCTCTTCTGATGGATACTTCTGCCTGTTGATTCCTCACCTTTTGAATAAAATCCTCAAGCCGTACCTCACCCGGAGGAGGGTGTCCACCTGACTAGACCAAAAAATCTTGCAAAACATATCGAGCAAAATGGCCATCCCTCCTAACCTCCGAATCCAATAATAATCGAATAATTTTTAGTTGAAATTATATTGAAAATAATACTTTAAAAATACTTTTATTAATAAATTTAGACAAACACTTAAAGGAAAACTTTTATTTATATTAATTTAAAGATATTTCATACTTTACAAATTACGCCGAAGTAGCGACCCCAGCGCGACTTTTCAAAATGGCTACCGGAATGCGCGCAGCCATCGTGTAGGGTGCGCGAAGGGTGCGTGACTTCTGTATAATATTTTTTTTTTAAAAAAGAATGAATATAGTTTTCTTAACTAAAAATTATTCACAATTTTTTTTAATATATATATATTAGAAGACATAGCGCGTCGCCCCCCCCAGTTGGTTTAAGACACTCACGTGAGTTTGAGACCGTATGGGGAGAGAAAAAGCAGCAGCGTGCTGCTTTAAGGTGGCTCAAAATGGAGATGACATCTTTGCACCCTGCCGTGACTGCCGGAGGATGATTGCAACACGCAGCCAGCAATGGGACACCACTGGGTGTATGAAAAAGCAGATCACTGTATCTGCAATCACAGCGTGGGACATGAAAACCCGAGCTGGATCACAGCAAGAGTGGCGGAGTCAAAGGTTGAGAGAGGCGGGGCCAGGAGTTGTCTGCTCCAATGAGGGAAGATCTACCTACCTTTAAATACGAGCCCCCAGGCAGAACATTATCAAAGTGAAGCGGGCACTGAGGAAAGCCGCAAGGCTGAAACGCGTCTGTCCAGCGTTTCACCATAACAACAGGACTTTTAACTGGGAACCCTTTGCATTAAACCCTTTTTTGCCACTGAGCATGTGTCTGACCCGTTTTTTCGGAAGTGGGATTGGACTGGATGTTGTATCGGTAGCAAGCACCGATTTGCCGACACGCCTTCTCGTTCTGGAGCTACGCGCCTGGCTTGCATCAGTGTGGTTTGATGTTTAGAAGACATAGCGCGTCGCCCCCCCAGTTGGTTTTAGACACTCACGTGAGTTTGAGACCGTATGGGGAGAGAAGAAGCAGCAGCGTGGTGCTTTAAGGTGGCTCAAAATGGAGATGACATCTTTGCACCCTGCCGTGACTGCCGGAGGATGATTGCAACACGCAGCCAGCAATGGGACACCACTGGGTGAATGAAAAAGCAGATCACTGTATCTACAATCACAGCGAGGGACATGAAAACCCGAGATGGATCACAGCAGGAGTGGCGGAGTCAAAGGTTGAGAGAGGCGGGGCCAGGAGTTGTCTGCTCCAATGAGGGAAGATCTACCTACCTTTAAATACGAGCCCCCAGGCAGAACATTATCAAAGTGAAGTGGGCACTGAGGAAAGCCGCAAGGCTGAAACGCGTCTGCCCAGCGTTTCACCATAACAACAGGACTTTTAACTGGGAACCCTTTGCATTAAACCCTTTTTTGCCACTGAGCATGTGTCGGACCCGTTTTTTCGGAAGTGGGATTGGACTGGATGTTGTATCGGTAGCAAGCACCGATTTGCCGACACGCCTTCTCGTTCTGGAGCTACGCGCCTGGCTTGCATCAGTGTGGTTTGATGTTTAGAAGACATAGCGCGTCGCCCCCCCAGTTGGTTTTAGACACTCACGTGAGTTTGAGACCGTATGGGGTGAGAAGAAGCAGCAGCGTGCTGCTTTAAGGTGGCTCAAAATGGAGATGACATCTTTGCACCCTGCCGTGACTGCCGGAGGATGATTGCAACACGCAGCCAGCAATGGGACACCACTGGGTGTATGAAAAAGCAGATCACTGTATCTGCAATCACAGCGTGGGACATGAAAACCCGAGATGGATCACAGCAGGAGTGGCGGAGTCAAAGGTTGAGAGAGGCGGGGCCAGGAGTTGTCTGCTCCAATGAGGGAAGATCTACCTACCTTTAAATACGAGCCCCCAGGCAGAACATTATCAAAGTGAAGCGGGCACTGAGGAAAGCCGCAAGGCTGAAACGCGTCTGCCCAGCGTTTCACCATAACAACAGGACTTTTAACTGGGAACCCTTTGCATTAAACCCTTTTTTGCCACTGAGCATGTGTCGGACCCGTTTTTTCGGAAGTGGGATTGGACTGGATATATATATATATATATATATATATATATATATATATATATATATATATATATATATATATATATATATATATATATATATATATATATATAAAATTAAAAAAACATAGGATTGAGGTACCATAGACTTACAAATTTTCATTTAAAAAACCTTTGAAATTCACTGGAAAAACCATAGGTTTCAGGCACGTTATAGTTAGAAATTAGCATTTAAAAAACCATAGAAATTCACTGAAAAAACCATAGGTTTCAGGCACGTTATAGTTAGAAATTAGCATTTAAAAAACCATAGAAATTAACTGAAAAAACCATAGGTTTCAGGAACGTTATAGTTAGTTGGACATTTCACTTGTACAAAACCATAGAAATTCTGGCGTTATAGTTAGTTCAGCTAACTATAACTCGTGCCCCCGCAATGCACTGCTGATGACGTCACATATTACATCATTCATGACATGGTCAGTGACATCACTGATGACATCACTGATGACATCTCAAATGACATCACTGATGACATCACTGATGACATCATCCACGTGAAAATCTGATGCACCTCCTCACCCCTGAATATAACCTTTGATACACCCACTCTAAAATACAGACTACCATTTTCGAAAAAATAGACACATCAATACCAGTTACTAAATACGCACTGACTGATTCCTAGGTCTACACACACATCCACTCATTCACCCATACAGTCACTCATACATGCAGTCACTCATCAATACAACACTATCATATGCACTCATACACCTATACAGACACACACTGCCACATATCCAGAGTTACTCACACACTTAGTCAGTCATGCAAAGAATCAATCATACTTCCATTTACTCACCTATACAGTTATACAGACACAACCTCACTTATTCATACAGATACTAACACATAATTACTCTCTTATAGAATCACTGATACAAATACACACTCATCCATGCAGCCACTCTCACAATTACTGACTCTCACATATAGTTATTTATATACACCATCACTCACATATACTGCCTTTTACATATGTAGTTACTTGCACATGTACCACTGAGACATCCATTCACTCACCAACACACCCATACACACACTCACCCACCCATACAGCTGTTTCCACATGCACTCTTGAACCCATACACCCAGTGAATCAACCCCTCACACATCTATGCACAGAGTCACACACCTCCCACCCACCCACACACACACTCAGGCAGCCATACAAATACTCAGGCAAGCAATCAATAACCCATATAGACACTCATGCAGCTACTCACCAACCCATGCAGCAGCTTACACAACAACAGACAGACTGATACAGACTTTCACACAGTTTAGACACTAACCCATGCATTCAGTAAGACACATTTAATCACTCACTTATACAGTCAGTCACGTACCTACTAAATCCTCCATACAGACACTTATACACCCACTCATTCCTCAATACAGCTTGGCATATATATAAAACAAAATTAAACTTTACAGAAACACACAGTCACTGGATGATGTCATCAGTGATGTCATCAGTGATGTCACTGACCATGTCATGAATGATGTAATATGTGACGTCATCAGCAGTGCATTGTGGGGGCGCGAGTTATAGTTAGCTGAACTAACTATAACGCCGGAATTTCTATGGTTTTGTACAAGTGAAATGTCCAACTAACTATAACGTTCCTGAAACCTATGGTTTTTTCTGTTAATTTCTATGGTTTTTTAAATGCTAATTTCTAACTATAACGTGCCTGAAACCTATGGTTTTTTCAGTGAATATATATAAATATATACACACCTCCGAGTGCAGGCTTCATCTTGAACCAGAGGAGTGTTTTCCAATTTGAACAGAAGTTGGCGGCAATGCCTTTTACTTGCACCTCTTGCGGTTAGGTGCATGTCTGCAAATGCTGCATCTTTTTGTGTATATGAAGGTCGGCATGCCCTTGGACGCGGACCGAGAAGAAGTGGGGGCTAAGGCATGGGCTGCGGTTCGGCGCTGAGAGTCGTGGACTCTTGGCAGGGACTTTGTCTCCATGCGGTAAGCCCTTTAAATCTTCGCTCTAGATAGACGTATGTCCGGAGCAGGGCACCGCAGCACTCGCGAAGCGGTGGGGGTTTGGGGCTCATGGATTGAAGATTTTAGCAGCACAGAGAAAAATTCAGATGCAGGCACAACTATTACAGTTAAAACAGACCCTCTCTGTCTGTTCAGCATTTGCTTCAAAAGGGACTTTCTGCAGCGCTGAATTCATATAATGGACAATAATTAAAGCTGGCCAATTGAAAATTAATTTTTTTTAATTTTTTGTGATTTTTTAAACACAAGTTTAAGAACTGGTTACTGCCGTTATTTGGAATTGCCGCAGCTGGGAAAAAAAGAGAACATTTAAAGTATTTTACTTCCGATTAAAAGTTGCAGAATTTGAAATGATATCTTCTATTTCTAGCGCATTTACACATACAAATCCAGCCGAGAAGGGAACACCTGATTGGATTGAGAAAGGCTGAGAGTCAGCCGAAACGCGTCTCAGTTTCAGTGTTGTGGAACATGAGCTGCCTGAGCAAATAAACTAATGGAGTCTGTCTTTGTGCTGTTTGATAAATAAATACATGGATTTCCCCAACCTCCGAGTGCAGGCTTCATCTTGAACCAGAGGAGTGTTTTACAATTTGAACAGAAGTTGGCGGCAATGCCTTTTACTTGCACCACTTGCGGTTAGGTGCATGTCGGCAAAAGCCGCATCTTTTTGTGTATATGAAGGTCGGCATGCCCCCGGACGCGGACCGAGAAGAAGTGGGGGCTAAGGCATGGACTGCGGTTCGGCGCTGAGCGTCGTGGACTCTCTTGGCGGGGACTTTGTTTCCGTGCGTTAAGCTCTTTAAATCTTCACTCTAGATAGACATATGTCCGGAGCAGGGCATATGTCTCCCAATAAGGGTCCTTAATAAAATGTATTTTTGAACACATTGTTAACATTTAATATTAATTCTATCTATCTGTGGTACGCTAAGGGCCCGATTCACAAACTGCATTTCATAGTACATAAAGTACTACAACAGTTGCAGTAGTCACCTCAAAATGTAATTGATAAACCTGCAATTAGAAATATCCCCTTCCACCTCTCCTTTATTTCCTATGGGGCGGTCTCCACACAAGTTTACAACCTATTAGCAATTGCAGGAGTTACCAGGAGAATGGTGGGGAATGGAAAATATATACTATATAAAATGTTTCATTAAAAAAAATATTAAAAATTATATTTAGTTATCAAGCAATTATTGTATTATTTTTAAAATATAATAATAAACTCAATGTAAAAATTAACATTAAATAAAACACTTAGGGGCCCATTACGATACCCGGCGTAAAAAAATCCGCCAGGCATGGAAGCGGCAAAAATCCGCCCGCACACACCGTCTGAACACCGACCACGCCATTACGATTACACAAACCGAAAACCGCCATCGGCGGAAAAATCACACAAGATACCGCCCGCCATCGTCCGAGTCGGAGTCAAACCGCCCGCCACGGACGGAAACACGCACGACAACACAAAACCGCCCGCCCTCACGGCCGACACACCGCACGTGAGATTACGATCGCACCGCCATGAGCGTGGGAAAACTACAAATATACCGCCCGCCAGCGCAAACAACGCCGATGAGAATCGACACGGCAGAAGCCATGGCGCCCACGTCCCTGCACAGAAACCATCCGCTGACAAAACCAATCGCACACAACATGGCCAACAAGTCCACACAGCAAGGCACGCACAAATACACAAGCACAGTACACATCCCGAAAACACCCCCTGGACAAACAAAAACTACAAAGGCCAGAACACCAGACACAACACACCTGAAAACAACAGACCATGAGGACACACCCACATAGGTAAGTACAAAAGCAGCACTCCCACAGACCACAACCCCTTGCAACATTGCAAACTAGAGAGGAGAGGAGAGGACACAGTGACACAGCAAGGACAGCAGCACACCACAGAAACGCACACATCACAACCACCACCACCACCACCAAACACCGGCACCACAAACCCCCTGCACATTACACAACACACACCGCACCAGCACCACAAACACCATGGCACCACAAAGAATGCCCAAGTTCACGCCCATTGAGCTGACGGTCATGGTCGACGAGATCATCAAGGTGCACCCACAAATCTATGGGAACCTGGTCCAGCACACACCACTAGCCACCAGAAAGAGAATGTGGAACCGGATCGTAGACCAGGTCAATGCAGTCGGGACCCTGCCCAGGAACAGAGTTGAAATCAACAAACGGTGGAATGACGTCAAGAGCCTGGTCAAGAAGAAGGAGAGCAAGAACAGAGAGCTGGCAGCCGTCACTGGCGGAGGGAATCCCGCGCTCTTCAAGACCTTCAAAGCGTGGGAGGAGAAGGTGCGAGTCATTATACATCCGGAGATCCTCGCCGGATTAGCAGGGGAGTGGAGGCTGGTAAGTACAAACTAATGTATACCAGCACACCGCTATGTACTCACATGCACTACCACCATGCCACAGCTCCCAGGGACAAACACCCCCATGTCCAGCACACAATACACAACACATCACACACACATGCAACAGACACCACCACACACAGCCCAAACCGAACAACTGTAAGATACGTGGGGACATGTGTACACTCAGCCAGCCACGTAACCACCAACAGGTCCCCAAGTATGCCAGAAGCACCACAACGAGCACCCACCACACCCATGTGTCCGCCATAGCTGCACTAACCGACAAGTAACAGGTAAGTGGCAGGAACACAAAGTGCAGTGGGTGGGAGGGTGGACAGCCCAAGTACAACACACACCAGGCCCCTAGTCCCACAGCACAGCAAGGAGGAGCATCCCCCACACCCCACAGCCACGTGTCAGCCACCGCAGTGCACACCGACAGCCGAAAGGTAGACATCACGGTCCACAACAATCGGTGTCAGTGGGTGTCCAGCCACCACCACGACCCACAACACCCCCCACCCCCACAGACCTGCAACATGGAGCACCCCCGCTTAGAACCATGTGGCATCCAGTACAGTGCACGCCCGAACAACCTGCAGGTGGGAAACTGGACAGGGCTGGATTACTGGAGGCATGAGGACCGTAACACGACCAACACATGGGACATGTCACGTAGCAGACGAACACGCAGCACCGCCCACCGTCACGAACAAGTGAACAATGTGCACACGGACATGAACCACAGACTCACACCTCACATGACCCATCACAGACACAGCAACACCCAAGGAGCCACATCTGCATGCACAAGCCACACTGAAAATAGTACCACACGGCAGCCACTGTGCAACTCATCACACACAACCGAAACACCATTGAAGTCCTGTCCATGTAGCCCCTACTGCCTGTCAACCACACACCCCACAACTACGCCTATGTAAGACAAACAACACTAGACGCAACAGAGCGGAACAACATAAATGCACACGAACACCACTGAACCCATCAAACACACAGACACACCATGCACATACAACATACCATCCATCCCATCCGTCAGCCCCAGTCTCATGAAAGGCATGTCATCCGCACAGCTGCCACACATACAGCAGTCACGCTAAGATACATGCCCATGACCAACCATGTGCCAGAAGTCAATGAAGCGCACGCCACACTGTGAGCAACAACACACAACATGGGCCACACCCCCGAGCACTGCAGTGATGCACATGGCACAGGGCAGCACGCACACCAAGGAGATGGGACAACTGCAATACGTTGGCTGGCACACAACCATCACTCACTCATAACGATGCGTCCAATGCCATGTCCAGTAATCACAACAGACAGCAAATATGCAGGCCATGTCAGGCATGCACACACCTCAGACCATGCACTGTCATGCTGCCACACCACATGTCACATTCGGCACCCATGGCTCACAGCATGTACCCCAAAAGCATATTCCCTCCCAAATGCGAATCTGGGGCATGGCCCCCATGTTGCCATATGCGTTCCTAAGCGTTCCATTTGAACCCCAAAAGCATATTCCCTCCCAAATGCGAATCTGGGGCATGGCCCCCATGTTGCCATATGCGTTCCTAAGCGTTCCATTTGAACCCCAAAAGCATATTCCATCCCAAATGCGAATCTGGGGCATGGCCCCCATGTTGCCATATGCGTTCCTAAGCGTCCCATTTGAACACCAAAAGCAAAGTACAAACCAGACCCAGGATGGGCCAGGAGCCCGCATACACCAGAGTCACAATAAGTAGGGGCACAGCAACACACCCATCGGCATGGCCAATCCGTCCCATGCCACATGTGCACAGCACACAGTCCCATTGCCAAGCACACACAACTACAAATGGTACAGCCACACACACGCCTCCGGGAAACCCATGTACGAGATTGCACGAACTGTTAATGTCAGACGACAAATACATACTTCGCCAGGTGCAACACAATAACAAATCTCATTCTCTCCACAGGTGACGAACTGCTGGATGCTGGGGATGGAGACAGCAGCCAGCACAGCCAGCCTACAAGCCCCCAACGAGGACACACGGATGTGGAGGATCTGTCCTCCTCTTCGGACACGGACCACCAAGCAGGCCCATCTGGTGTGGCAGGGCCCAGCCGCTCCCCAGGACCCCTCCTACCCACCAACCCATCATCCAGGGCTGCTGAACATTCCCAGCCCCCTGCTGCCACTGTCGTTGCGGCCACACCCACGGACATTGCGGCCACACCCACGGTCATTGCGGCCACACCCACGGTCATTGCGGCCACTACCACTGCCGCAACCGCCACCATCGCCGCACCGAACACCACCGCCGCCACCACCACCACGTCTTCGCTGGCACCAGCCCCAGCGCAGGTGGTGGCCCGGCCGACTGGATCCACCCTGGGAGCCACAGCGAGGACCGTGGTGAGCAATGTGGCTAGTGGGCAGGCCGGTGGCAGCAGTACCGGTAGGAGGAGCAGGGTCAGGGAAACGCAAGTCTCCCCTGGGAGCCATGCCCTGCCTCAAATGGCCAGAGTCCTTGGGGCCTATGAAGAGGCCCAAGGACAATGGGCCAGGTCTGCTTCAGACACGCGGGAGGTGCTGGGGGTGCTGAGGTCCATGGACGCCCGTATGGGCCAACTCGTGGACCTCATGGGCTAGCTGGTGGTGAGGTCACAGCCAGGGACAGCAGCTCCACCACCGCCACCACCTGCCGGGGCGCAGGGTCGTGCAGCTGTGTCCAGTTCCCCTGCGTCCACAGCCAGTGAGCACACCTCAACCACCAGCAGGTCGCAAGCAGGCACCCCCCCTCGCAAACGTGGAAGGGGCCGTCCGAAGTGGAAACAGATCTCACGGGAGGACTTCGCACGCTCCAGATGCAAGTGAGGCAGCCAGCCAGCCCTCCTTGACCACCCACTGCATTGACTTGGACTACGATACCACTCCACACAGCCATCTGGATGGCATGTGTCTGTTGGACCATGGACATAGAACCAGTGGGTACACCCTGAGCATCACGCAGCCATGACCGACAGCTCATTGTCACTGCACGCACCACTTTTGTCATCACCTTACACACAATCACATGTCACAGTTTGAAATAAATGCACCTCTTACACAAACTGCTGTTTGTGCCCTGTGTTTTATTTGTACGGAATACAACGGCCACCTTGGGCGGAAAGGCACCTGATGCGTGGCATGGCAATGGAACCGGAGGGCCTGTAGGGACCTAGGGGTGGGAGACAGAACAGGAGCACATTCAATGAGTGTGTCACACACCCATCACACAGTACATGTCAACAACTACAAGCAATGTACACACATCGCACAGAGCAATAGGGCACAATGCCACAGCCACCAACAGTGGCATACTACCCTGGCCATGGAGCGTTGACACACAGCACGCAGTGAACAAACGGCCACCCTGACACAGCACACACACACCTGCACAGATACAGCCACATCAGCCGTCGTACATGGACACTCACCGTCAAGTGAAGTAGTGGGCGATGAGCTGCTGCCGCACATTACCAGCTTCCTCCTCTCCGCTGTCCTCCTCACTCGAGCTGTCCTGGTCTGCGGGCTGGGGCCCTGGTTGATCTCCGTCATCCACGATGAGGGGGATCTGCTTCCGAATGGCCAGATTGTGCAGCATGCAGCACGCCACCACTATCTGGCACACCTTCTGTGGGGAGTACGCCAGCGCACCCCGGTGCGGTCCAGGCACCTGAACCTGGACTTGAGGAGGCCAAAGGTACGCTCGACCACACGTCTGGTCCTCCCATGTGCCTCATTGTAGCGATCGTCTGCTGGGGTGCGAGGATTCCTCAATGGACTGAGCAGCCATGCCCCATTCGGGTACGCAGAGTCACCTGGGTGTGAGGGACACAGAGAACCGTTGCTATTCCAACTGGACAGGGGACAGCATCGCACAACCAGCACGCTACACCACTCCACATACTCACCGACAATACAGCCACGATCCTGTTGCAGATTGGACATCAGTCGTGGCAAGATGCTGTTGCGCATTATGTGTGCGTCATGGGCCGAGCCTGGGAACTTTGCACACACGTGGGTGATCACCATGTCCGCAAGGCACACCACTTGCACATTCAGGGAGTGCGTGTGCTTCCTGTTGCGGTACAGGTGCTCAGTGGCCTGTGGTGGAACAAGGCCAACATGTGTGCAGTCAATGGCTCCAACGACGTGTGGGATTCTGCCAAGGGCATAGAATGCACCCTTCACTGCCGCCAATTCACGAGCCCTGGGGAAGCGGATGTACCTGTTTCGGTACAGCATCATGGCTGCCAGTACATCCCTCAGCACCTTGCTGAACATGGGCTGGGACATCCCTCCTCCACTGCCCACTGTGTGCTGGAATGACCCAGTGGCGAAGAAATGCATGGCGGCCATCACCTTAGCCGTGGGGGTGACAGCTGTCGGATACACCCTGCGGGGACGGAGATGGGGTTCCAACATGGCACACAGTCGATGCAGGGTTGGCCTGTCCAGCCGAAACTTCCTAATGACCTCTGTATCGTCCATGTCCGCCAGCAATTGGTATGGGCGGTCAATGTTCGGTCTCCGCCTAGGGAAAATGGCAGTGGACACATGTCAAAGCAACACAACACATAGCAATTTCGCATACACATCACTGACATGACTGAGCAAGCACATGAGCCACAGCCCAGCTGTCAAGCTGGGACGGCACGGCCACAATACACTTACACAGGTCTCCCAACAATGGCAATGGCTAGTGATACAAACCACTGCCATGTGCATGCACATGGGGATCTAGGCCCCAATGACTTGCGGGGCGTGCTGATGGGGACTGACTGCATATTCGTCAAGCGGCAACGCCACGGCAACATGAATGTCTGCTGAGCATGGAACTGCTTCCGAGGCTGGATGAGTATGGCACACGACGACGACGATGTGGGCACAGGCTGAGCGGCCAAAACAAGTGGGACCTGTGGCACGAGGGGATATGAGACAGTAGTAGGTGTCAGCACTGCACCCTATGTACAGCACTGTACGGATCACACCTCCCGAAACATTGACAGGTGTCCACATTGACAGCCCCATGCCAAGACGGCTGTGTGCTTGCAGTCACACGTCACAGGTGAGAGGTTACATTGCACGTGCCAGGTGGCAGACGTACATAGTGGGAGCTGGCATGTGTGTGCATGTGTCTCCTGTTCAGGATCCACCAGATGGGCGCTGACTCTGTACTGACCATTGGACACAGCATGTTCCGTGGAAGGCTTGTGTGTGTGGGATGGTGGCACTGGATGTGCCTCCGTTGGGTGGGGGGCCATGCACAGGGCGGGTACGTCGATGATTGCGCATTGTTGGTCACGGTGGGTGCACCCACTAAGATGTGTTGCCCTGTGTTCAATTCCTATGTCCGCATGATGATGGACTGTAGATGTGGGCAGACTACACATTGGTCGATGTGCTGTCTATATGCATGTGCCTTCACACCAGGCACAGCTGCCCCTGCACATGTGACCCCTGCTGGACTCGCTGCTGGGTCTGTGGAGCTGATGCACCTTCTGTGCGTGGGGCGGACAGCTCTCCTCACTTCCCTCATTGCGCATGTCATGACTTTGCCGCAGGTGACATGGATCATGGAGGGCCCACATGTACGCGTGGGTAGGCTACACATGATTGTTCACTGGTCGCCACCCCCAGTCAGTGTTTCGAATGGGAAGGTTGTCGTGCTGGTGGTATGTTCGATGTGGCGGATGGGCGGGCCTAGGTGCGGGCTTACATTCCGGACATGGGGGGTAGTTGGATTGGCGACTAGTTGCAGTACACACGGGACACATCTCTTCCTTTCCACATCTGGGTCATCCCTTGTACTCACTGACAGTGATACAGTCATCTTCGCCCCAGCCCTCATGTCCTCCCCTCGCTCCCCCAATATGCATGTGCACCTGCGAGGCTAGCGCTTGCACAGGCAGCCCCAAGCTCGCACCAGAGAGGGCAAGGAGTGTATGTGTGGGTCCAGTTGCACGAGTGGGCTGTCTCAGGGTATGATGTGTTGCGGGACGCCGTCCACCTGCGTGGTGCCCCAAATGGAGACCCGGCCTGCATGGACTATGCATCACAGTCTTCACCTTCCGGATCCGCCACCTGCGACACCCAGTGGCTGTGGCTGCCCTTGCGGCCAGGCCGCGTCCGTCTGTGACTGATGGCCCACACATTCACTCTTTGGCCTCTCTGGGGAGGGCTCGGGGGTGGTGGCGCACGCGCTTGCACTTAGTCGCAATGGCATGTGGCGTGGTTGGTATAATGGGCAATGGATGGGATGGTGCGAGCCACCTCCCGTGACGTCAGTGCTGCTCGTGCTGTGGTGCGTCCCCCTACACTTCCATTTGACTTGTGCCATGCTAGACATTGAGGTTCTATTGCCTGCGTGATATGACCAGGAGGAGCGCGAGGAGACCTCTCACACACCATGCTCCACTGCCATCCCGTGCCCTGTATCGCCTGTGCGGATTGACTATGTTGGGGTTACACCTGGTCGACTGGGGCTGTGTGTGCCTTGTCAAGGGGCATGGCGGGCGCACAACAGGATCCAGCTTGTCCACAGAGGGTGGGCTGAGGTGCGCCTGGTACCGCTTTGTACGTGTGCCTGGCTGCTGTGCACACACGTGTTCACTCCCCCGACAGGTGTCCTCTCACAATGCCCAGGGAAGCGGTGGTGTACTGTTCATGACCCCTCCCAACACGGCGTGCTCCAACTTGGCATGTGCGCATCTACCCGTCACACCCACCCACCTGAGCACTGCGTCCATACGACTTCACACGACACATGTGTGTCTTCCACAGTTGTGCTACTCATTTGCGTTGACATCCAATACCAGTGGACTACATGGTCATGTCATGACTGCCGTGTACTTCACATACTCTCATCCTCTCTCATTCGTACTTGTGAAATGAGTCAGCGGAGACAGTTTTGGTTTCAAACATTATATTGAGTCTTCTGTCCTCTGTGATGCAGTATAGTGGACACTACTGGCAGCGGAATACATGTTGAGGATATACTGAGCATGATTGCAAATGGGATAGGGTGTGGGGTTACATGTGATTGGCTGTTGCATGTGGGATGTGGGCTTCAGAGTTACATCTGCTTGGCCAAGGCTGTGCTAATGTACATTTACGTATAGCTGCGGAGCTGCGAACTTTGACACAGACGGTATACATGTAGCCTACCAGACCGCTTGGCATCATGGGCACAGTCCATCTCAGTTCCATGTGACAGGTTTGCTGCGGTTGTTCCTCATGCACGCGTGCATGTGAGATGACATCAGGGCATGTGCTTGCGTGCATGCAGCGGCGTGCCACTTGTTGTTGCAATGTGGTGGTTACTGGACATGTCACAGTCACTGGGGTCGTGTTGTTGTTGTATGCACTTGTCGTCCATGCAAAGGTCCTGGTATGGGATTCCCGGGGCGGGGGTGGGAGGGGTGCAGCACCCACAGACTCCAGGCGACCTATTCATGTCCACTGAGCGGTGTGTGTGTCCATGGGCGCTGGATCCATGTCGTGTCCTGGTTGTTCGTGCAGTTCCGTCCATGTGGGTGCGATACACAGACCCCATGCCACTGCCTCCCACGATGCATGCGGTGTTCCTGGATGTGATGGGGAACAGTGTGCATGTCCCGGTCATATCCGATGTCATGGCGATGTCGTTGATGGTGTGGTTACAGTTGCCGGTCGTTTGGTATGGCTGTTGTGGTGGTGACTGGCCAGTCCGTGCGGAAGCTAAGCATGGGTGCGGGGTTGGACATCATAGGTCAATCGGGGAACCTGCGTTGTGGTCCGACGAATTTACAGGTTGTCAGGTATGCGATGCCGTCCAGCAGGGCTTCCATGTCATTGGTGGTGTACATGTTTGCCAGCCAATGTAGCGGATGGTGGCTGTCAAGGTGTTGTTCGTAAGTTGTCCCTTGGAGGACCATGATGGGGCATGCTGGGTGACATTCGATGTAGCTGTTCTCGATGATCCGTCGTGTGGAGGCACAGTGGTCCCATTTCAGTGCGGGTGCGATGTTGGCCACATACGCCATGCCCCCATAGGCAGAGCAGGCCCTGTCATGTGCGTCCAGAGGGAGGAGTAGTGGTAGCAGGTCCGCCTTTAGACATGCCGGGTTGGAGAGGCACATCTCCACGGGATGCTGGTAGGGACACCTCCGACAGTAGAAGACGGGCATGACGCAGCTGAACAATGTGATGCGGTAAGTCAGTCGGTAACTTACGTTCAGCAGGGACAGGAGATCGCATCCCAATATATGTATCAGGTTGGTTTTGTACAGCTTGAGCTGTCCGGCGTAGTTGGGTAGGTGTGTTGCGGTTGCCATTTCGCAGCGGTGCGTTGTGGTGGCGTGCTCCGGCTGTGTGTGCAGTCTGCAATGTGCACGCTCCGAGGTTGCTGTGAGCTCTGTGTAGTCGTAGGGAGACAGGACTTGTGTTCTGTTGGCTTGTGCGGAGGACACGGGCCCTCATCCCACATGCTTCTCAGACAGTTCAAGGTCAGTGATGTGTGACTCCTTCCAATTAACTTGCATGTGGCCGACATGGGGGAGTGTTTTCTTTTTTCTTCCCCGTCCGTTGTGTGCTTCTGTGATATGCGCTATCTGCCCTGTGGTCGGTCTCCTCGGCATGCCTGTGTTGGTCTTTTCTTGGACAATGGCTGTATTCACCGGCTTCTTTGGTAGGGCTGTGGTTTCGGAGTTGGAATGGAAGGTCATTCAGTGCTGTCTGCTCTCCCTTGTGTGGGCGGCAGGCTGCCTTTCCGCTCTGCGTTGGGCCTTGTGTGTGAATGTTATTCTTGGGCCACCTGTTGTCGGTCCCCGGGCTCTTTGGTGTTCCGTTTTATATGTCTTGTTCATATGTGCAGGGTGGTATGGGTGTTTCAGTGTGGTACTGGCGTTCCTCTTCCCGAAGGAGCCCTGCTTCTCCTAGTTGGTGTTGCCGCCGCTGTGTGCTACGCCATGTTTGTTACACTGGGGTGTGTCCTGCTGTTGCGTGACTTCACTGACATGTGTGCGTCGGTTGTGTGGCGTTGGGTGTTGTCCGTGAATTGGGCGTTGGGGACATGTCTGTGGCAGGCCTGTCACGTGTCATGTGCGTTCGGGGTGGGGCTGATGTGTGTGCTGCTTGGTTGTGTCCCTGTGTCTGTGTGCGACGCATGCATGGCGCTGCGGTTGGCCTCTGCGTTGTGCGCATGTGTGGCGGCGTCATCGCCGCTTTGGGGCCGTGACGGGGTCGTTGGTTCCTAGTCCCAGGTGGTGTGTACACATGTGTTACGCAATGTTACGATTTGGCCTGTGTGTCATATGTGGATGCAATGGTGGATGTGTAGTGTACACGCGGTGGTGGGGGTTGTCCGCTTTTTCCGCCCTTGCACTGTGTGCGCTGTTTGCGTGCACTTGTTGTGTGTGTGCCTACCTGCGTCTCCGCGGTACGTTGCGTCCTTGGTGGTGCATCAGCAAGAGCATGGGGAGGGCCTGCAGTGCTGGATTAATGCTCGGGGAGCCGCTTCTTCGTTGTCCGTGCTCGGCGTCCGTGTTACCGCTTCGGTTTGTCGTACGGTATCTCTTAGCCGTGGGAGCCGTTTGTTTGCGGCATCGTAATTTATACGCCGGGCGGGACGTGATTTCGTCGGACGGTGTGTGTCAATTAGGCTGCGCCGCTACGTGTACGGGCGCACTTTGATGGCGGACGGTGTTGCTGGCTTGCCGGCGGTGTTTGGCCTACTTTTCGCATCGTAATTGGGCGGGCGTGTGGACTGCTGCGTGCCGGCGGTAACTGGTGGTTTTTGCATCCGCCAGCACGGCGGTTGTGCTTCCGCCCGCCATCGTAATGACCCCCT
>CAWUFW010028682.1:0-20899 GCA_963921515.1 Calotriton arnoldi | reverse complement strand
TGGCCACGCCCTATATCAGAGGGTTTGACATCATCTGTCTTCAAGAAACTGGGTCTAGGGATGACGTGTTTCTAGATGGTTATCACTCTTTCACAGTACCCGCAATACCCTCCTCAGCAGGAAGAGCCAAAGGAGGGATTGCATTGCTCATCTCAGTGAGATATGGAATGTTAAAAGCCTCATGTATAATCTCATCACCCTGGTACCAACTGATTATCTTATCCAATTTAATCAAGGTTAAGATATTAGTGGTAAATTGGTATTAAAATATCTTTGATTCAAATAGTTGTCATGTTATTGACTCTTTACAGGCAGAAGTTACAAAAATAACTGGGAAGTGGCAACCATTATGTATTTTATGGGTGGGGATTTTAATTGCATAACCTGTAAGCATAGCGGCCAACGAGTTTGTGGGTTGGCGGATACTGAATATCAGCCACAGCCACACTTTATTCATTCCCCTCAAGGCGAAGCTTTAAACTCTATCCTTGTTGGTAATGATCTAGCTATTATTAACAACTTGGTTTGTGGTCCCTCCTCACAGTACCCTACCTATGTGGGTGGAGGTAGGAAAAGCTTTATCGACCACATGTTAATATATAGGACATTTGCTTCGCTTATTCATGAATTTACGGTGGAGCCTAACTGTGCTAGTGACCATAATCATTTTATAGTCTCTCTCTATATACAATTACCCAGGTGGGGAGGGCGACAATCGCCCCTATTTTTTATAATTCAAATAAAGGGGTAAGATTGAATTGGGGTAAGATAAACCTTCTACAATTCGAGGCAGACACCATTAAGGTAAATTATCACTCTATCATGAGGTGTCTGCAGTATAACCCCCCACCCCCACCCCCCAGCCGAGGTTATTTGGGAATTTGGGTAGCTTTGCTCAGATGTAGCTAAGAGGCTGACTAGACCCGCTCACCTAGGGGAACCTCAAAAGGCACAGTGGTTTAACACTGAATGTACAAAGGGCCCTAAAGAATCTTAAAGAGGCACTTCATGCTACCCCTAGAGATAGCCTCTTAATTAGAAGGGCAAGGTGGTTAAACCTATCAAATTACCATTGGGAAAAGAAAAGAAGAATTGAGGAGACAGGCATGGGAAGACTTGGAGAGAGCAAGTTCCCTCAAAGATTCCAAAAGCTTTTGGAAAATTATTAATCAACCGCTATTTACGGAAGAAGTAACCCAGATGGGCTCATTGATCCGGGGAGACGCCTGGGAAAGTAACTTTACTGCTATATTTAATCAGTAGTCTAAGCAGCTAGAGGAGAACTCAGGGGATCTGCCCGTAGACCTAATTTCAGCCTCCCGTCTAAGCTCTTCCATTACAGTGTTCGAGGTTGAAGAGTTGTTAGCTCAGGGAATCTGTCTGAAAGCTCCTGGGCCGGATGGGGTCCCACTTGATTTGTTTGAAAAGAATCCTAACCTGTGGGCACCTTTATTGACAAATGTTTTTAACGCAGCAGTTATCGGCCGTATTCCAGTGTCTTGGAAGGAGGCTATTGTGGTTCCCGTTTTTAAAAAGGGCATCCTATAGACCAATCTCCCTCATTGATACCACAGCAAAAATCTTGAGTAGGGTGCACCTTGCCCGTTTAGAGGCCTGGGCGTCCGAAACGGGTGTTATGTCTAAACTACAATATGGATTTAGGAAAGGATTGGGCACTACTGAGCAATGCCTTAACTTGTCCCTAATTGTCAACAAGTACATGAAGGCCAGGAAGGGTTCTATTCAACTGGCCTTCATCGACTCGTCTAGTGCTTTTGACATGGTTAATCGGGACAAATTGTGGGACATGATGGGAAAAATGGGTGTAGAAGAAGAATGGATATCCATTTTACGTAGGTTACATTTTAATACTTCAGTTGTTATAAGATACGGCCATCATGGGGAAAAGACCAAACCTATCATGTCCACAGAAGGCGTTCGGCAAGGCTGCATCTTGGCCCCTTTTCTTTTCTTAATCTACACCAACGGGTTAGAGGCTTGCCTATTAGGTAAGGAGATTGATTTCCCGAATTTGTGGAAATTTTGTTTCATTACTCTCATATGCAGACGACACAGTGCTGGCATTGACAGCAAATAGCCTCCTTAAATCAATTAGTGCTTTTACCGAATTTATGTCATCGCTCGACTTAAAAGTTAATTTTAATAAATCTTATATAATGGTGTGCGCCCAAGTTGACAAAAACCAGGAATTTTGCTGTAAAAGGAATAAGATTAGAAAAAGTGAATAATTTTACCTACCTGGGGAACTTATTTAATAATCATATGAACTGGAAACCACTTATCACAGCAAGGGCGCATCAAACAAATAGGGTTGTAGAGGGGTTATTTCGTTTTGCATCCAAATTAGGCCACAAGCCGGTGAGAGAGCTGATTAACTTTTACAAAGCCAAATGTTTGTCTGTTGCAACATATGGGGCAGGGGTGTAGGGACACTATAAAAGTCGTCAATTACAAGTTTTGGATTTTTTTAAATAAAAAGACTATTGATGATTCCGATTAGTGCCCCCACACGCTTCGGTCATAAAGAACTGGGGCTAGAGTATATAGATGACTACAAAGACAGCGGCCCTTTGCTTCTATGGGCAAAGATTTGGCTGACCGATGAACTAGGGTTCTCGAGGGAAGTAATCAAAGATTGTATTAATCTGGATAGTGCCCTAACGATTCCTTGGATTCGATTTGTGAGAGATAAATTTTTAGCAATAGGATTGGGGCACGTTTATCATAATCCAGAAAGCATTCTCACAAACGCAAAAGCTATTGTTAAAGAGGCATACCACTCCAAGGCTGCCATGCGCTATTTGCAACAAGAGGAGACGGGCCCTTCATGTACCTTGCCCATGTTACAGCAATATTATTTAACTTTTTACCACTAATGTTCAGGCCAGATTTCTCTTAACCAGATTTCTCTTATGCACTTTACACTTTTTAGTGGCCTTTCCGCGCCAAATAGGGTGGGCTGACAAGCTTATGCCATGCCCATGCGATAATTTGGCCAGCCAGAGCACCATGCACTTTATCTTATTTTGCACTTTATATAAAGAAGCGAGGAGCAAATTTTTAGCCCCATTATTACCAAAAATTCGCCACTTGTACATATATTGATGGTTTTAATTATCTGTATACATTGGCCACCCCTGTTATCTGCTCTGCGGTCTCTAACTATAATAAATTGTCGATGGCTATTAGAAAGTGTTATGAGCTTTTGAGGCTATACAAGAATGATGCAATTTTGGTTTCGTTAATTTCTATATTACTGGAATTTGGTCTGACTTATGGAACAGCATGCCGTACTAAATGTTTTATTCTCAATAATGAACCTTTTTAATGGTAAAATTTTATGAACTGTCTTTTCATCCTTCTTATTGTGTTTGTTTTAAAAAAATTAAAGTGTAAAGTTTTATTCTGTCAAACGTTTATGGTTTTGTGAACCGCAATAGAGTATTTCTTGACTTGACAGTATATAAAGTATCTTTTTTCCAATTGCTTACCCATATTCTTGGCAGTAAAAACCATAGTATTGATCCTCGCACAACCAAGGGGTCGATTCCGATTCGGGCCGGAAAAAGCACCGACCGACTCGGATCCGGAAAAAATACCGACCGACACGTACCAGTGGCGCCCGACACGCCAAGTACGATGCAAGCCGCGATAAATCCGACCGACACGTCAGGAAACCAAGCCGACCGACCGAGCCGCTCGGAAAATAGCAATCCGGCCGGAAAACACGCGAATCCAACCGACCGACACGCACCCGGAACAAATCCGACCGAATCGTACCCGCCAACTCCAACCCGCAAAGTACGATGCAAGGCGCGAAAAACACGACCGAGTCGGACGGAGGACAAGCCGTACGACCGACACGCATACAAAACCGAGCCGAAGCAACACAATACACCGCGACCGACGCGTACGCAGCATACAAAACTGCACAAACACAGCGTGAACGAAACGGAAAACACCGTACGAGACCAATGCAGGGTCCGACTCGGTCACAAGAACGTTTCCAACATACACAAACAGCACAAAGGAAAAATCAACCAAAAAAAGGCCAAACAAGCAATTACCAAGCCAATAAATACTGGGGGGGTGGGGACAGAGAACAAAGACACACCCACAACTCCACCTATATAAAGGACACAAATCACTACCATGAGCCTTTGCAAATGCCATTCCACTACCAGCACCCAAGAGAAAGCAACCACACACCCACAGCTCATCCCTCACACAAGCCACACACCAGCAGCACACCAACAAATACCTACCTCACATACACCCAGCACAACACACACCCACACACCCTCACCTGCACACCAACACACACATCACCCACCATCACCAACCATCACCATGCCCCCCAAGAAGAATCCCAAGTTCCTAGATAGTGAATTGGAAGTCATGGTAGACGAGATCCTCAGGGTGGAGCCACAGCTGTTTGGCACTCTGGTCCAACAGACCCCCATGTCGCAGAAAACCAAGATGTGGGAGAGGATCATCAACAGGGTGAACGCCCAATCACCATGTCGGCGCACAAAGACGGACATCCAGAACAGGTGGTATGACGTGCGCAGGAGGGTACGGGACCTGCTGAAGATAGACTACATCAACAGCCAACACACCGGCAGTGGCCCTCCTGCCAAGCCAATATACCTCAGGCCCTGGGAGGAGAAGGTGCGGGCCATCCTTCCGCCAGTGAGCGTATATGGACTAGAGAACATCCCAGAGCCTGGTGAGTACACAACAAATGTACACAATAAACTGCCACAAAACACACACATCACTGTCAAGGGGAGAGTCAAACCATGCACTCATAGCAATTACACAGCAACTAGAACAGAATCATCCCAAAATGTGTATGTCAGTCAGATAAACACAACACATGCCATCAAAAAAGTCACATCCAACTGTGCCAACACATGTACAAACACAACCACAACTACAGCTAGGCAGTGGCACAAATAGAACTAACACACACATCCACACATGTAGCCACCACAACAACACCAACACACAGTGAAGACCACTCAAAGGAAGGAATTCTGTGTATGCTGGCCAAGTCAGTGTAGCCAATAGCATCATGGGAGTCGCAGTCACACATATTGCCCCCCCCCACAACTGTCCCATCAACACCACCATGAACCATGCGCACATCACAGGGAGTGGAGAAGGACTCACAAGATGGCTGACACTGGCTACTGCTGTGAGGAGCACAAGGCCCTGCTGGCAACTGTGCACCAACAAACAGCAGGACACCACTGACTGACATCCTGAGAGACAACTTACACTCCCTGCAATGCAAGCACGTTCCATGGTGGGATATCTGGCTGGCTGGGTGGGAAGGGGGACTTGCAGCACTGACCATAGTCACCAGCACCTCCCCTCACACCCCCCCCAACACAAACTCCACAGTACCCACCTGGTAGAATGCAATGCCCTCCATCCTAACACAAGATCCCACAAAGCACCACCACCCTGGGTTATGTTGTGTGAAGCACAGGGACACTCTTGGGACTCTTAGCCAAACAACCGCCAGGACAACACTCCCAGCCATCCTGTCAGCACAGCCAGCCCACCCCACAGGGAAGCAGAGTCAAAAGGAAGGAAGCATGGGCATGCTGGGAAGGGGGTGGAGGCAATAGCATGATGGGAGTCGTAGTCACAGACATTGCTCAGCCTCACAACTGGCCCATCAACACCACCCTGAACCATGCTCACATCACAGGGAGTGGAGAAGGACTCACAAGATGGCTGACACTGGCTACTGCTGTGGGGAGCACAAGGCCCTGCTGCCAACTGTGCACCAACAAACAGCAGGACACCACTGACTGACATCCTGAGAGACAACTTACACTCCCTGCAATGCAAGCACGTTCCATGGTGGGATATCTGGCTGGCTGGGTGGGAAGGGGGACTTGCAGCACTGACCATAGTCACCAGCACCTCCCCTCACACCCCCCCCAACACAAACTCCACAGTACCCACCTGGTAGAATGCAATGCCCTCCATCCTAACACAAGATCCCACAAAGCACCACCACCCTGGGTTATGTTGTGTGAAGCACAGGGACACTCTTGGGACTCTTAGCCAAACAACTGCCAGGACAACACTCCCAGCCATCCTGTCAGCACAGCCAGCCCACCCCACAGGGAAGCAGAGTCAAATGGAAGGAAGCATGGGCATGCTGGGAAGGGGGTGGAGGCAATAGCATGATGGGAGTCGTAGTCACAGACATTGCTCAGCCTCACAACTGGCCCATCAACACCACCCTGAACCATGCTCACATCACAGGGAGTGGAGAAGGACACACAAGATGGCTGACACTGGCTACTGCTGTGGGGAGCACAAGGGCATGCTGGGAACTGCACACCAACCAACAGCAGGACACCACTGTCAGCCATCTTGCCATTGCCCTCACACCCACACACACTGAACTCCCCACAAAAGCAAGTAAGTATGGGAATGCTGGGAAGTGGGGTGGAGGCAATAGCATGATGGGAGTCGTAGTCACAGACATTGCTCAGCCTCACAACTGGCCCATCAACACCACCCTGAACCATGCTCACATCACAGGGAGTGGAGAAGGACTCACAAGATGGCTGACACTGGCTACTGCTGTGGGGAGCACAAGGCCCTGCTGCCAACTGTGCACCAACAAACAGCAGGACACCACTGACTGACATCCTGAGAGACAACTTACACTCCCTGCAATGCAAGCACGTTCCATGGTGGGATATCTGGCTGGCTGGGTGGGAAGGGGGACTTGCAGCACTGACCATAGTCACCAGCACCTCCCCTCACACCCCCCCCCAACACAAACTCCACAGTACCCACCTGGTAGAATGCAATGCCCTCCATCCTAACACAAGATCCCACAAAGCACCACCACCCTGGGTTATGTTGTGTGAAGCACAGGGACACTCTTGGGACTCTTAGCCAAACAACTGCCAGGACAACACTCCCAGCCATCCTGTCAGCACAGCCAGCCCACCCCACAGGGAAGCAGAGTCAAAAGGAAGGAAGCATGGGCATGCTGGGAAGGGGGTGGAGGCAATAGCATGATGGGAGTCGTAGTCACAGACATTGCTCAGCCTCACAACTGGCCCATCAACACCACCCTGAACCATGCTCACATCACAGGGAGTGGAGAAGGACACACAAGATGGCTGACACTGGCTACTGCTGTGGGGAGCACAAGGGCATGCTGGGAACTGCACACCAACCAACAGCAGGACACCACTGTCAGCCATCTTGCCATTGCCCTCACACCCACACACACTGAACTCCCCACAAAAGCAAGTAAGTATGGGAATGCTGGGAAGTGGGGTGGAGGCAATAGCATGATGGGAGTCACAGTCACAGACATAGCTCACCCCCACAACTGTCCCATCAACACCACCCTGAACCATGCTCACATCACAGGGAGTGGAGAAGGACTCACAAGATGGCTGACACTGGCTACTGCTGTGGGGAGCACAAGGCCCTGCTGCCAACTGTGCACCAACAAACAGCAGGACACCACTGACTGACATCCTGAGAGACAACTTACACTCCCTGCAATGCAAGCACGTTCCATGGTGGGATATCTGGCTGGCTGGGTGGGAAGGGGGACTTGCAGCACTGACCATAGTCACCAGCACCTCCCCTCACACCCCCCCCAACACAAACTCCACAGTACCCACCTGGTAGAATGCAATGCCCTCCATCCTAACACAAGATCCCACAAAGCACCACCACCCTGGGTTATGTTGTGTGAAGCACAGGGACACTCTTGGGACTCTTAGCCAAACAACTGCCAGGACAACACTCCCAGCCATCCTGTCAGCACAGCCAGCCCACCCCACAGGGAAGCAGAGTCAAAAGGAAGGAAGCATGGGCATGCTGGGAAGGGGGTGGAGGCAATAGCATGATGGGAGTCGTAGTCACAGACATTGCTCAGCCTCACAACTGGCCCATCAACACCACCCTGAACCATGCTCACATCACAGGGAGTGGAGAAGGACTCACAAGATGGCTGACACTGGCTACTGCTGTGGGGAGCACAAGGCCCTGCTGCCAACTGTGCACCAACAAACAGCAGGACACCACTGACTGACATCCTGAGAGACAACTTACACTCCCTGCAATGCAAGCACGTTCCATGGTGGGATAACTGACTGGGTGGGTGGGTGGGTGGGAAGGAGGTCTGGCTGTCAACCAAACACAATCAATGCAGACCATGTTCACACCCCAGAGAATACATAGAAATGCCCAAATAATGCAGGACAATGTGCCACACCAATATCAACCCCTGACTGTGACGACTTAGGACAATACAATGTACAGGCCCGCACCCCGAGGCACAGTCACAACTGTCAGGTGTGTCAACCACTGATGCCTGCAGAAACATGACATACATTGTTTGTGTCTCCCAAAAACAGGTGATGATAGGGACACAGCAGCAGACGCCGAGGAGTCCCAGTCCCAGGCTCAAGAGGATGCCGAGCTCACTGGCGTCGTACAGCCTCTGTCCTCCTCGGACGATGAAGAACAACCTGGCACATCCGGTGCAAGTCAACATGCTGCACCAGCAGGACCACCAGCTGCAGCACCAGCAGGTCCACCAGCTGCACCCCCTGCACCCACCCCTCCAACGACTGTCACCACGAATACCATCCCTGCCGACATGGACAGAATAAGGAACAACACCAGCGCAGTGACCCTGGACCAACCTGGGGCCATGGACACCACCACCACCACCAACCCCCAAGGTGGACCAGGGTTATCTGTGCGTGCAACTGCACACACTGCACATGTCAGCAGGGGTGGTGGGAGGGGTGGGAGACAGAGGTCGCTGCTTGCAGACGTTGCTGGTGTGCATGAAGACCCACAACTGGTACGCATAGCTGATGCGTACCAGTCCAGCACCGGAGAGCTCAGCCAGGTAGTGGGGCTCCTCAGAGACATCAAACAGCAGCAGGCTGCCCATCATGCCCGCTTGGACTCCCACATGTCCCATGTGGAGTCACACATGTCACGTGTGGACTCCCACATGTCACGTGTGGACTCCCACATGACCCGCGTGGAGTCCAAGTGGGATGTACTACATGAGATGACGGCGGTGCACAGGGACATTTTACAATGCCTCCGCCAGATGAACAGCACCCAGTCCACACCTCCCTGTGTGCCAACAACATCTGGTACCGAACAAACTGCAACTGCCACAGGGAGGGAGGAGGACTCTGGCGGAGAGTCCCCTGCACCGCAGCAGCCTGCACTTGAGGGCCCCCCCCAAGAAGAGGGGTCGTCCGAGGAGGGGAAAGTGAGAGGCTGATGGCCAAGCGCAACTCCCAGGAAGCCTGAACCTGTTCTGGATTTTCGCCTTTGTGCACAGACTGTTCACCCTGTTGATGGCAACACTACTCCCACACATTGCATGGGGAGTACAAGTTGGAACAATGTGTCAGACAACTGTGGCCCCGATACTGGGGATCCTGTCTACCTGGACTTTCTATTCATCTAGGAACTTGGGATTGCAAGATTCATGTACAGCACAATCCATCCTATGCACTATTATCACAGATGTATCACAATAAACACAATAATACACCATACTTGCCTCTGTCGTGATTCCAACGTGGGTGCTGTTATGGGGATGATGAACAACAAAATTACACTGTGTATGCGAACTGCAACAGCAAGGACAACACAGGCATGTGAGTACAGGCAACGTGACACATATGAGGGAGACACACCACCAGGGCTACACAACACATACACACCTAGGCCATCTGACTCATTGCCTACACTGATGTTGCCAGGGAAGACGGTGCAATGCACAGACACCACACCCATTCCCAGTTGTAGTCAAGTAGCCCACAGGTGCAGTAAGCAAATGGCAGTCAAATGTGTGACCACAGACAACGCACATCACTAAGTGAAGCACAGGTTTATTACACAGTAGCAACATGCCGTAACCACTACAGATGCAAGGTAACCCCACCTGGTAGCGGGCACACAGTCAACAACTGTAGACAGAAGGAAGTCCATGGGTGTGGCGCACATCACCTGTAGGGACACAACAGCTACCAGCCTGGATGTGCAATCACGTTGTCGGTGGACACAGTTGACCAAACGAATCTGAAAGTACCCTGTGAAGGACAGAAATGACACACAGTCAAAAGCAATGGAGTACAGGACAGAACAGCAAAACTCATGCACAATACATGTTACAAGATACCCACCCAGAACCAAGTTAGCATGTGAACACTGTTGGGGAGTACAGCCCACCTGTAAGCACACATCGCAACACACATCCAGTCAAGTAGCCCATGGACACACTCCAACAGCACCAGAGCACCACCCACACATCATGCCAACTCACATCATTGACATGACACCTCAGGATACTCACATTCAGCTAAAGAAGTTGGTGATGAGCTGTGTGCGGACATCACCATCACCATCATCATCATCATCGTCACTGGCATCGTGGTCCAGGCCAGGATCCTCCACAGGTGGCGGATGTTGGTCATCGTCATCCTAGATGAGAGGCAACTCCTTCCGCACTGCCAGGTTGTGGAGCATGCAGCAGACGATGATAATCTTGCACACTTTCGCAGGGGCATATGGGAGGGACCCTCCGGTCTTGTCCAGGCAGCGGAAGCGGCTCTTCAGGAGACCAAAGGTCCGCTCAATCACTCTCCTGGTCCGACCATGTGCCTAATTGTAGCGCATCTGGGCAGGTGTCACAGGGTTCCTGAGGGGTGTCAGCAACCACGGCATGTTGGGGTATCCCGAGTCACCTACGGACAGACAAGTGCACATCAGCTGACTTGGAAAAGTGGGCGGAATACTACAGATCAGATCACACACAATGGCACAAAGTCAGTACACACCGACAAGCCAGGCACGCTGGTTCTGCATCTGTGCCATCAACCTGGGGATGCGACTACTCCTCATCACAAAGGCATCGTGTGCTGAACCAGGGAAACGGGCACACACGTGTGTGATGGTCATGTCTGCAAGACACACCACCAGTGCATTGACCGAGTGGTAGTGCTTGCGGTTCCTGTAGGCCTGCTCCTGGGCCTGTGGTGGTACCAAAGCCACATGTGTCCCATCAATGGAGCCAATGACATGCGGCATCCTCCCCAGGGCATAAAAGTCACTCTTCACGTCAGTGAGTCGTCGCAGTCTAGGGAAATATATGTACCGGTTCAGGAAGAGCAACATTGCCGCCAAAACATCGCGGAGCACACGGCTGAACATGGTCTGTGACATCCCACCAGCAGACGCCACAGTATGTTGGAAGGTACCGGTGGCAAAGAAGTGTAGGGCTGCCATCACCTTCACCTTGGGGGTCAGCGCTGTAGGATACGGCCGGCCAGGCTGCAAATGTGGGGACAACTGCACTGCCAAATCCTCAATCAGCTGCCTGGTGAAGCGGTACCGTCGGATGCTGTCCCGTTCCACCATCGTTGCCAGGTCTGGGAATGGCCGATGGACAGCAGGAGCCCTGCAGTGCAGAGGAGAAGTAAGCAAGATCGTCAGTCACCCCACATATGCGGCATTGAACACACTCAAGATCCCAACATACATCATCATGAGGCACAACTACATGAAGTGTGCAGTACCGGAACGACATGTATGGTACATACATGGCCAACATCTGTCAACACGGTCCTACAGGTGGCATCAATTTGTCCCAGGTTGGCCCATTGGATATCATGATGCTGTGTCACAGTCACCCCCCAGTGACATGTGAGGACAGATGTGCCCCAGGCACCACAGCTCAACGACAGGCACATTCCCAGGGACCCTGTAATGCCACATGGACACTGGCATCACCTGGAGTATCATGTGTACACCACAACAAAACAAACATGACCCCCACAGGTAGTGGCCACACTTGCCATGGCAGGAGAGCCATGGACGTCTGTGACACACACGCACAACATCAGAGTCCATGCACACACAACGTGGATGTGGAGACTGTCTCCCATTGTGCACATGAAATCAGAGACATTGTAAACACTACATGCACAAAGACTGTGGAGGGCCATCACTATTGTGCCACTGGGACACCCTGGCTCAAACATACCGTCCCACATGGGACTCACGGGGTATGTGACATGACATACACAAACACCACTGTGAAATGTGACCATGGCACATGCACAGATATGAACAGTTGCACATCACAGTGGTCACGTACACGTAACACCCAGGATCCTGTCCCCATTAACACGTGCACAGCCTGGGGGTGGCTGCCCACAGGTGACACCCACAGGACAACATGTACACCAACATACACACAATAGGAAATGCAGCCTTACATGCCTTATGATAAGGTGTGGACAGGCTGTCGTGATGTAGGTGTGCCCCTCACTCCCTGGGAGCTATCTGTGGCTGGCATATGTCCATCTGAGACAGGCATGCTGACATATGCCAGTCACATGTACAGTGATGCGTTGAACAGCAATGGACCGATCGGTGCCTCCGGCCGGCCCATTGCTTTCAATGTGTGCGGGTACGCGTTGTACCCCTGTGCGCGTTGTACTGCAATGGACCGATCGGTGCCTCCGGCCGGCCCATTGCATTCAATGTGTGCGGGTACGCGTTGTACCCCTGTGCGCGTTGTACTGCAATGGACCGATCGGTGCCTCCGGCCGGCCCATTGCATTCAATGTGTGCGGGTACGCGTTGTACCCCTGTGCGCGTTGAACAGCAATGGACCGATCGGTGCCTCCGGCCGGCCCATTGCATTCAATGTGTGCGGGTACGCGTTGTACCCCTGTGCGCGTTGAACAGCAATGGACCGATCGGTGCCTCCGGCCGGCCCATTGCATTCAATGTGTGCGGGTACGCGTTGTACCCCTGTGCGCGTTGTACTGCAATGGACCGATCGGTGCCTCCGGCCGGCCCATTGCTTTCAATGTGTGCGGGTACGCGTTGTACCCCTGTGCGCGTTGTACTGCAATGGACCGATCGGTGCCTCCGGCCGGCCCATTGCATTCAATGTGCGCGGTACGCGTTGTACCCCTGTGCGCATTGTACTGCAATGGACCGATCGGTGCCTCCGGCCGGCCCATTGCATTCAATGTGCGGGTACGCGTTGTACCCCTGTGCGCGTTGAACAGCAATGGACCGATCGGTGCCTCCGGCCGGCCCATTGCATTCAATGTGCGCGGTACGCGTTGTACCCCTGTGCGCGTTGAACAGCAATGGACCGATCGGTGCCTCCGGCCGGCCCATTGCATTCAATGTGTGCGGGTACGCGTTGTACCCCTGTGCGCGTTGAACAGCAATGGACCGATCGGTGCCTCCGGCCGGCCCATTGCATTCAATGTGTGCGGGTACGCGTTGTACCCCTGTGCGCGTTGAACAGCAATGGACCGATCGGTGCCTCCGGCCGGCCCATTGCATTCAATGTGTGCGGGTACGCGTTGTACCCCTGTGCGCGTTGAACAGCAATGGACCGATCGGTGCCTCCGGCCGGCCCATTGCATTCAATGTGTCGCGGGTACGCGTTGTACCCCTGTGCGCGTTGAACAGCAATGGACCGATCGGTGCCTCCTGCCGGCCCATTGCATTCAATGTGTGCGGGTACGCGTTGTACCCCTGTGCGCGTTGTACTGCAATGGACCGATCGGTGCCTCCGGCCGGCCCATTGCTTTCAATGTGTGCGGGTACGCGTTGTACCCCTGTGCGCGTTGTACCTCAATGGACCGATCGGTGCGCACCCATTGACAATGGGCTTGCCTGGCAACGGACGCGTTTTCGAATATTCGAACGAGTCGGTTGCTGGAAAATCAGTTGGTCACCCACAACAATGTTGCAAAATCATGTATGTCATGAAGTTGAAATTTTGAAGGATGCTGTGGGCGTGTTTTGGTGCTGCTATTCCATGGATTGGCCAGATTCAGAAGATGCAAACGACTTGGACCTATCACTTTGGACACAAGGGACAGTATCTGCCTCTCCAGCACATATATATTGCTGCATGTTCCCCTGAGAGCCCACTTGCCTGCACTACATGCTCCAGGACGACATCTGCCACTGCACTGCTGCTGTCTCTGCCCCTCTGGACCCTGCAATGGCACGTACTGTGGAGAGAGCCCCAGCCTTCAGCCTTGAAGAGAACCAGGCCCTGCTGGACAGCCTACTTCCACAGTACAGCAAGCTGTATGGGACACCAGGGGAGCAGGTGAGTGTTCTGTGCACTGCCTTTCTGAATGTGCATTTTGTCTGACTAGCAAGGCTGAGAGTCAGCACACCACTGGCTAGCAGGCTCACTGAGTAGTTGTCACCCCCCATAGTGTGTAGTGACTTGCACTGGACAGGTATGGTGCAGTGACAGTGCTTCTGAACAGGGTTTTACTCCCCATGCTATGATACCATGTAGTGACTTCTGGAAAACTGTCCATGGGCAGCCGTGCACTGCCTGGGTACACCATGTGCCCCTGTGATTGCGACATGTATATGCAACTGTGTCATGCACGGATATGTTGCATGTGTAGTAATGGCCTTATCACTTTGTCATCCTGACAGGCTTCTGCCCATCGGAAGCATGAGATCTGGAAGGACATCGTCCGGGCTGTCCGGTCCGTGGGGGTCTACAAGCGCCGGATCCGCAACTGCCAAAAGAGGTGGCAGGACCTTCGGGGCTGGACCCGGAGGATTGCACGGGTCCAGCTGAAGCTGTCGCCTCCTCGCAGGAGGGGCGGAACACGGACCCTGACCCCCACATGCTCAGGATCCTGGCGGTGGTCTTTCCAGACCTGGATGGGCAGCTGAAGGCCAGAGAGCAGCAAGGAGGGGGTGAGTCAAAGACTGCACTGTGTACTCTGTCTAACATGTTATGTGCCCTCCTCGGGCCAGGTTGAACTGCCACAGTACAGCAGTCATGTTGTCCAGGAGCCATGTCCCTCTATTGTGCACTGCCCACTCCTCATCTGATACCCAGGTGTGGCCCTTACATGCAGGGAATTCTGTCACTTAGGACTGTGTCCTTGCAGTTTGCTTGACTCAAGGTGGGAGACAGCATCTGTTTCCCTGACTCTGTGGTGGGCATCATGGGTGGGTCCATTGCTTACACAATGCCTGTATTCTGACATGTATTCAGCGTGTTACTTTGATCTGTGGTCCAATTGCTGAGCTGATCCACCACATGTGGCTGGGGTACCTGGCACACACCCATGCTGTGGGTGGGAACAATGTTTGGGCCCCAGGAGTATGTATATGACGTGTGTCACACATACTTAGCCAGCTGCCTACAGTCCAGGGCTCATCCCTCATTCATGTGGGGCTGGACAGTCATGCCTACTCCAGGCCATACAATACACTCTGTACTCCCACTCCCGTGTATCAGAGGACACATTGTGCACAGTGATTTGACCCCTCAGGTGTCTGCCTCTGTGTCAGTGTGCTGTGGATTAGTCGCCAGGACTGCTGTGGAGTTTCTTGGTAGGGGCTCAGCATGCCACTGGAGATGTGACCATAGGAGACGATACTTGTGTGACACATAGGTGTCTGATCAGCTGCCCATGCAGACTGGGGCATGTAAATGTGAAGTTCAGGCAGCTGTTCCCCATGCACAGCAGAGTGTGAGGGGCTCAGGTTCAGAGGGTAGTGTCACAGGTCTCCCATATGTCCAATAGGTATGACCTGGACAGATGAGGGTTAAGAGGATGTGTTGTGGGGGATGTACATGTGCACTTGTGCAGCTCCAGGACTTGCATTCCCCATGACCTACTATTGTGACACAGTGCAGAGTGTTGTTGTCTGGCTGCAAAGTCATACATCACTGAGACAGTGATGTATGACTTTGCAGTCATGCCTCCGCCATGGCATGTGTCTACTGATTGGTGATCCTGCAGGGGAGTGACATGTGCTACATGCACACCATAGTGGCGCTGGCTATCAGGACATGGGTGCATCATGGTGTCTGTCGCTGGTATGCATCACATGCATTTCCTATTTGACTCTGGGCATCCCTTACATCCGTAAACCTGTACTGACTCAGTGGCAAGAGCTGTGATGTGTCCACACCGTGTCCTCTGCACTGTCCAACTACTGTGTACTTGGTGCATGTGTCAACACTGGGGTGTTGCAATCCAACAGACACCAGACAGATGGGTGCAAGGCCATGTGGGATGTGAGTGCCATGCTTGGCATCAGACTGACAATTGACTTCTCCTGTTCAATTAGTGCACTTTTAGCAATGTACAACTAATGATGCCAGGGCTTGCTCTGTGATGTGCTGTGCTCACAGTGGTGTGTGCGTTATGTGCAGGTGACTGATGTCTGTCTGTTTCCCCATTGTTTGCAGATACATCCACGGCCACGGAAGGGGACAGCTCCACGGACCAGGAGGAGCCGGAGAGCCAGACTGGGTCAGCAGCCGAGGAGTGGTCGGAGGGACCCAGTGGCACGGAGGGCGAGGGGAGCCACACCGAGGAGTCCTCAGCAGCATCCACCTCAGCTGAGGACCAGAGCAACTCGGAGGATGACTCCCTTGTGGAGGCGGGTGTCAGCAGCCACCACACCCCAGCTAGTGTTGCTGTCCCCGCCACCACCAGCACCACCACCGCCCTCCCATCGGCTCCCATTCCCCAGGTCCGTGGAGGCTCCCATGTCCGGGAGCGTGTCTCCTTTGGGCCAGGCACCGCACCCCCTGCCCCTGTGTCCCCTGCTGCCCTGAGTGAGGAGTCTGTGTACCTCCTTCGCCAGCTCCATGTAGGGCAGACAGCCATGCTGAGTGTCCTCCATGCGCACACCGCGCTGTTGACTCAGCTGGTGTCGTTCATGGAGGGCATCTCATCGGGCATGTCTGACCTACAGAGGGGCAATAGGTCCATGGACTCCTCCCTGACGGCAGCAGTGTCCCTCCTCAAACGGTCCCTCACCCCTCCTGCCTCTGCTCCATCCACACTCCCCAGCACCTTACCCATCCCAGGCACACACACACTGGCACACACCAGCACACACACATCCAGCACACTGACACACACGCCAATGACAAAACGCACACGCACGCACATTCAGGGGACTGAAGCCAGACTCACAGGGGATGGGGCCCTGGAACACACACACGCATCCACATGCACTGCGCAGTCCTCAGTTCCCTCTCCCTCCAAAGCACCCTCCCTTGCCTCACCTGCAACCCCAAAGTCACAGCAGCTCTTCCTCTGTGACCTCGGCCTCTTCCCCACCGATGAAGCTGCTCCAGCATCCCGGGGGAAGAGGAAGCCCACCCACACGGAGCAGAGTGCCCCTCGCCCCCGGACACCCTCCCCCAGGCGCAGACGGACTGAGGCCCCCACCCGCAAGTCCCCCCGGAGTGCTAAGAGCAAGACCCCGCCACCGCCCTGCAGCTCAGGCACAAGGTCTCCGTCCTCCATCCCTCAGGCCCCCACTGCACAGGTGCCCCCACCACACCCTGCCCCAGGTTCCCCCACCCACAGATATACCATCCCCAAGATGCTCCGGCCTTCTCCCCTGCCACTTGCTCTCCCAGCACCACACCCCCGCTGCGCTTGTCTGTGCCACTGATGTGGTGAGGGTGTCCCCCCTCTGTCCAACCCACCTTGCCTGTTCCCCATTCTCCTCCCCTGGAGGTAGGCACTGCAGTGGAGTCCACTACCGCCCTGTCTGACTTGGGCACTGCAGTGGCGGACCTGTCCACCCCATCTGCAGGGTCCACTGCAGTTGTGCCGGCACCCACGACATCTGTGTCATGCCCCCCAGTTGTGCCGGCACACACCATGTCAGACACCTCCACTGCAGTTGTCAGTGGCTCTCCAGCACCCACCACCCCTTCCCTGACTCCCCTGGTGAGCCCTGATCCTGTCCCTGCGGTGCCTGGCCTGCCCCCCGGTTGCCCCTCCTAGTGGATTGTCCCTGGTATTGTGCAGGCATGCGTAGGGTGACATCTGCCAGTGTCACCCTGTTTGAACTTTGACAATGGACTGGCCATTGGCCTTTGCTCTAATTTCTTCTGGACGTCGTTATCAAACAACACATATGCTGAATAAAGCAACTTTCTTTTCTCTAGTGCTCATGCTTCAGATGTACATGTTGTTGGTGCAGCTAACCATGCCCTTGCTGCAGTGATGGTGATATCTGGTCTCATGATTATGAAGTGTTACTGTGCAGGAACCCATGTGGTCCAGGGGGAATGTGTCCTATCATGTGGTGTATCCATGTCATCAATAGCAGCATCTGAGGGTGTCATGTGTTCAGTATTTGGCAATGGGTTTCCTACTTACATTGGCAATTTCATATCTGTGGCTTCCACCCCTGCACATCTGTTGTGCCTGCCATCGTTGCATTTGTCTACTTCCCTGACCGTGTTGCCATCTCCAGTGGACATGCAGGTTTGGGCATCAATGGGGAGGGACTCATCCGTGTAGTCAGTGCAACATTGCTATACAAGTGTGTTGGATCTGTGCTGATGATTCCGTTGGCACATCCATGACCAGGCTGATGTGATGGGAGCCCTCATTTGGTGCTAATTGTTGATTGTGTGACCAAGTGCTCAGCTGACATGATGGGGCCCTACTGAGGCAACATATGGCACAGCTTTCCTCACACAGGAGTGGAGTCCCCTCATGGCAGTGTGTACACGTGTGACATTGCCTGCGCCCAAGGTGTGTGTTGTATGTGCATGTCTGTGTGTTCACTTCCATTCATCTGCGCATGCTGTGATCCCTAGTGTTGTACCTGTTTGTGATGCTTGCTGACTTGAGCTATGTTCCCCAAAGTCTTCTCCCTGTGTTCTCTGTGATGTGGGTGCATGGCACATTACTGGTCATCAGGGTGTCACCCATAGGTGTGTTTGCTGTCAGGGCAGAGTTTGTGTGCTGACGCAGATGGGTCACAGTCAGGTTTCCCTTTGGCACTTGTTGTTTGCCCCTGTCATGTGATTTCCAGTTTGTGTTATCTTTCAGTGATTGTGACACGTTGTGTGTGTGACTGCTGGCACTCCTTAGGGTCCGGGCTGCAATGTTGGTTGTTGTCTATGTGTGTTCTTTGTGGGTGACCTTGGCTTCTTCATTGGTGTGTGACTGTGGCTGGGATCCCATTGGTCGGTGTGGTATTGCCGTCATGTCCATGTACAGCGTAGTGTGCAGTGTGTCAGACATTCAGGAGTCTTGTTGAGTGTCCATGTGTGATGTGTTTCTACACCTTGGTTCCCACCCACCACCCTGGAATAGTAATGGGTGCATGTGCAATGTCACCAGTGCATGTGTACTTCACTGCTGCACATTGTTGGAGGTCGAGGGGTGTGGTCTTGAGTGTGTGCAGATGAGAGTTGTTGCCCGGCTAGTCCCCTGCCTCCATGTTGGCCTTGGCTTACTGGCCATGCTGATTGATTTGTGCTTGTGTAGGTGTGATGGTAGTTAGTTGCTCAGGACACCTGACTGTGGTTCACAGTGTGAACGACATTTAGCTTTGTCATCACAGTGGTATTTTTATTCAGCCCAGGGTCACCACATTGTGGGGGCCCTGGGGTGGTGCTGTGGTGTGTCTGTGACTTGCTGTGTCAGTTGTTGTTCCTACGTGCCTGTGTGACATGTGTGTTTTGTGCTCCCTCTCACCTGTCAATGCCTGCTTGCCCACATAGGGGATTTGGATCCATGAGTTAGCTTAGTGTGGCAGTGTATGCACATCTGTATGATTGGTATTCAGCTCTCCTCATGTGTTGTGTTGTTGCCTGGGGACACTGGCACCCCCACCCCTCACCTGCTGTGTATGATGACAGTGTTGGTCTGCCTGTTTGTGTTTGTGCATCTGCACCACTGCATTGGCATATCTTGGGTGTGCCATTGGCTGTATGTTGTTTGGTGTGTTTCCCCTGCTGTCCCTGGGACTCCTAGGTCATCGGTCAGCACAGTGATCATGGTTTGTGTGTCCCATTGCTGCCATGGTATGGTATCTGTTCACCTCACATCTGCTGTCTCCACAGGGTATCTGCATTTGTGTGCCCATTGGTGCAAATATGTGGTTCTGCATTCTGATGGTCACTTCTGTCATTGTGTCATTGATGACTGTTGACGGTCTCAGCCCCCATGGGTGTTGTTTGTCTGCACATGGCCAAAGGAATGTTTCATTTGCACTGCAGTATTTGGCTCCCCCAATTTATGTTGCAATGGGACACATACACTACTTTGCCACAGATGAGTTTTTGGTTCTGTGACCAGGAATGATCCATGCAGTTTGGCAGTTGCAGCTCTTTCTTTGTCAACAATTACCTTTTGGTCACTGTGATGATGAGGGTGTAGACCCCATTGCCACAATGGTCAAAATGTGCTTCAGCTATGGACCCCACACTTACCTTTTGGTCACTGTGATGATGGGGGTTTAGACCCCATTGCCACAATGGTCAAAATGTGCTTCAGCTATGGACCCCACACTTGCCTTTTGGTCACTGTGATGATGGGGGTTTAGACCCCATTGCCACAATGGTCAAAATGTGCTTCAGCTATGGACCCCACACTTGCCTTTTGGTCACTGTGATGATGGGGGTTTAGACCCCATTGCCACAATGGTCAAAATGTGCTTCAGCTATGGACCCCACACTTGCCTTTTGGTCACTGTGATGATGGGGGTTTAGGCCCCATTGCCACAATGGTCATGGGCTGCTTGCATTGTGGGTGCCACACACATATATGTGTGGCACATGTGCTAGGGGTCACATTGTATGTTCAATGTCATGTTCGGTGTTGTAGGCATTTGACACAGCCTGCTCACACGCTTGTCATGGTGGTGGGGGATGTCTTAATCTTGCATTCCCTAGGTTGTGGTGTGCTTGTTGTGTCATGCATTGTCCATCCTATGAGTGGGGGTGGTAGTAGTGGTAGGCATCCAGCCCCCTGGCTAAGGGTGGTAGTAGTGG
>CAWUFW010028681.1:0-20901 GCA_963921515.1 Calotriton arnoldi | reverse complement strand
TTGCTACTCACAGCAGCCAATGGCAAGCGTTTGTATGCAAATAAAACTCCATTTTCCATGATGCTTGAATTGCACATCACATCCTGCATGACCCTATAAGAGCCACCATATCCTGTTGCTGAGCCTCTTTCTTTGCTGCTCACGCAGAAGTTAAGTCGATTTCATTTATTACTACATTGCTTGGTTCATGTGCTTCGTTGCGCTTACTGTTTAATGTGCTTTTTATGCTTCAGCCTTGGTTGCATGTTGCGCGCTTTCGAGCGCGCACCATAGCTTTCAGCCCACTGGGGCGTTGTGATTGACAGACTCCCGCTGGGAGCACACACATGCTAATTGCTTTTAGCCCGTTCGGGCAGCGTATTTATAGACTCCCCGCTGGGAGCTGGCGTGCCGCGCTGTCTCCGGCAGCTGATTGTTGAAGTTACTGTGCGCGCTCCTCGCTTCCGCTAAGCGTCTCTCCCCTAATTTGCCGGTGCGGTTACTTTGAGAGCTTGCATCGCTCCAGCGTGCGTGTGGTTTGGGCTACTTTTTGCGTGGGATTTTGGGCACCGCATGTCGCTGTAGCCGCCCTGAAGTGCTCATCGTGGCTCATTTAACCGGAGGAGTTTGCTGGAACAGTTCTACATCTCGCCTGGAAGGGCTGCAATAGCGTCTGGCCCTGGAGTGAGCTGCACGCTCCCACATATCTGTTAATTGGCTCTCCCTGCGCCACTGTGGGTCTGTAGCAGTGAATATACAGCTTTGCTGAGGAGCTGGCGTGCCTTATTCTTTTCTGTGTGATGTGGGATTTGGCTCCCCTTTTACTCCTCTGTGTTAGTCCTCATTCTGTTAAGGCTATTGACACTTACATCACAGCATAATGGATGACTGGGTCAGGTATGAAGAGGGATGATGTGTACCAAGAGGAAGTGCAAACAACTTCTTTGGAGGACAATATTTTTGAAGCTCTGGACGCCTCTGTCCAGGAGGTCTGTCCTTCCCGGCCATAGAAAAAGCAGTCCCTGGTACTGTGCAGCAGGCACTGGCCGCTGCGTTGAGAACCCCATTACTAAGCAGTTGGAGAGGTTTGCTAAAGCGACATGGATTATACGGCACCAGTTGACCCTCAAAAGGACGAGGCATCCGAGAGCGCGCCTAAAGGCAAAGTCGTGGCCCCATGCTGGTGCATTAGCAACACTACCCTAGAGCCTTCTACTCCACCCAGCATGGGAGATAAGGTTAAGCGCCAAGAAAGTGGGGACACTGACACTGATACGGATTATGGACACTACGGGGACAGACACCCCGAGGAGAGGAGGCTCCTCCCAAGAAGCGGTCCACGGAAGTCAAAGAATGTGGAGCAAGATCCACCCCAAGCCTTGAACTACACCCCATTTACCTTTAATCCAGGCCAGGCATTGCTTGCCCCTAGGTCATCGGGTTCTTGGGCACCAGCCCCAGAAGTGGCAGCGTATGCTTCAGGCGACCTGCGCAAAAGCTCGATAAAGATGTGCGTAACGGGTTTGCGTTCGAGTGCCCCTAGGCCCGGCTGCCCTCCCCTGATAAGGTGGCGGACACGCCATGAACATGAGAGCGTCAGCCTTCTTACATTTCCTAAAGAAGTTCGCTAAAGACCCTAAGAGAAGGGAATTGATTGTGCCTAGGCGAGGCTGCCAGGACACGCTCCTGGATGTGGCGGGCCACTATGGCCAAAATCTTGGAAATGGCCCTGCTGGAGGCGCAGGAGTCTAGTGCTCCCATGGACCCCGACATCTTGGCTGGGTGGACCCAGGGCGTCCTGTTTGCTGAGGCCCACGCCAACTGTGCTATCTCCACTGAGAAGGCTTGTCGCTCGCTCCTCATGAGAATGGATTCTAACCGTGACCGGACTTGCAGCGGCCAGAAGCTGGCCCTCTGGCGAAGGGAGTAATCTCTTCGACGAACGCTTCGTGAAGGGCGTTTCAAAATAAGTAGAGGCCACATTCCGTCCCTTGACAGAGGCCCAGTCTGGCATAGGCGTGTTTGCAGGCATGAGCCTTAGCCGGGACCAGAGCGAGGCAGAAGGGCGCTCGCCAGGCCGCCAGTATCACCAAGGTCCTCAGCGAGAGGCTCCCGGCCGTGGTCGAGGCGGAGTGCGAGTTCCACTCGTGGTGGAACATTCTATCCCACCAGGCAGCGCTTCAACAGAAGGCAGCTTTAGCAGAGTTGGACATCGAGCGGGCTTCCAAGCTCCAGAGTCTGCGGGTAAGAGCTGCAGACAGCTTTCTGTTGTTACCCTTGAGAGGTCGTGCTCGGTTTATTCTATCCACAGCAATTGGGCTCTGATATCACAAGATGCGTGGGTTCTACCAGACAATTCCAGGATTTTCACCTAGACGTTTGTCAGACTCCTTTCCAGGACATTCAACCCAGTGGCAACTCTTTTTCCCAACTACAGTGAGATTTTATAGATGCAGAACTCGTCCAATTGCTGCAGACACACCAGCGATTGCACGTAGCGCACGATGGTCCTCGCGGTTTTTGCAGCAGCATATTCTTTTGGTTCAGAAGAAAGGGGCGGAGGTCACAGGTTAGTACCGAGATCTGAGGTGCAGCGCCACTTCATGACTTACAACCATTTCCAAGATGGAAGGCATCCATCTTTTGGCAGATTTGCTGAAGGAAGGGGACTGGATGGTCCCGGTTGGATCTGAAGACGCCTACCTGTCGAGTTCTCTATGTTTCCTCCCCTCACCGCCGTTTTCTGCAGTTTCGGTGGCGGAACCGGTCGAGTTCGAATATTTGGTCCTTCCTTTCGGACTTTCCCACTCGGCGCCGTGGTGCTTCACCAAGGTGATGAAGCCGGTGATAGCGCACTTGCGAGAACAGAGGCGTCCGCATGATGAGTGTATCTGGGCGATATACTCATCATGGCACGAGACCCCGACTTTAGCTGCTCAGCATTTGCGCATAACCATGTCTATTCTTCAAAGCTTGGGTTTTGTGATCCAACGAACCCAAATCGCTCTGCCATCCTTCTCAGACAGTGGACTTTCTGGGGTTCGTCATAAGTCAGCAAACGGCCCGAGATTGAGCCTGCCGGCCAAGTTGAGAGATATCAGAAGGAGCTTTCCACACTGTTGTCCAAGCAGACCGGTCTCTTTGCGGGTGATTGCCAGAATCGTGGGTCTTCTGGCATCCTCCCTACGAGGCAATATTTCTGGGCCCTCTTCATTACAGGGCCCTCCCAGAGGTTGAAGAGATCCAGCACCTTCGGAAGGTCTGTCCCTGCACGGACTGGGTTCCACTTTCCCACCGGAGTGTGAGGAGGGAATACAGTGGTGGCTGGGCCACGTGGGAGCGTGGAGACGGCAGAGCCATCTTCGGCTCTCAAACCAGGGGTTGTCATAGAGTCGGACGCCAGCCCGGTGGGGCTGGGGAGGCGCTGCGGAGATATCTCCACCGGAGGTCGGTGGATTTCCTGCGCGAGCTCGAGCTGCATATTAACTGCCTAGAACTGTTAGCGAGGGTCGAATTCGCTGATCCGGACACTCTCTCCCAAGCAGGTCTCCTGTTGCATCCTTCTACGGATGGACAATATCTCAGCAGTGAGGTATAGCTGTGCAAGTTAGGAGGCACAAGGTCGTCACTACTGGCGGAGATAGCAGAGGACTTCTGGCATTGCTGCCCACCAGGTCGTCAGATTTCTGTTGTAGCAGAATACCTTCGGGACAATCCCAGCGTAGTAATGCGGATTGGAAACTCCGCGGTATCTCCGAAAGACTACAGCAGCTGACGCTCCAGCCCCCAGATATTCAAGGTGGCTTCCAAGCTGTGTGGGGCACATGCGAGATAGACCTCTTTGCGTCCAGGCTGAATCGTCAGCTGCAGGCGTTTTTCAGCTGGAAGGCCAGATCCGTTAGCATAAGCGACAGATGTGTTTTCTCAAGACTGGTCCAAAGGTCCTGAATTGTGCTCCTTCCCCCCTTTATCTGTGAGTTCCCAGGGTGACCGCACAGGTGTCCCGCCACATGGCGGAGGTGATTCTAATAACTCCCTGTGGGAAGACGCAGCCCTGGTTCCCCAGCAATACTATTGGAGATGAGCCTGCGAGCTCCCCCAGGATGATCCCGTGTGGTCCTCTGGCGAGTGCTCCAGGGCCCTCACAGAGAAATGCACCCGATGGTGTTATCCCGGGGGCAGTTGTCCCTGATGGCCTGGAGGCTTTCCAGGCCAAAGATGGGAAATGCTGTGATTTCGGCGGACAAGGCTGCGGCTTTCATCAAACAAGCCTGGGCTCCCTCCACCGGAAGCGATATTCTTCCAGCCTGGAAGGTCTGGGTTTTGTTGAGTCACGTGGAGCGAGCACGTGGATCCCGTGAGAGCTGACCTATCCCATGTTGTGAATTCTTATCGGAAAAGGCGTCAGAAGGTTTGAGGCGCGTTCAGTTAATAATCTCCGTTCAGCCATTTCAGGGCTGGTCATTTCCCCAGATGGATGGCAAACCTGTCGGGGATGCACCCGGTAGTCTGTGAGTTATTAAAGAGGGTATTAGGGTTCTACGGATCCTCCCAAACCTAAATACTCACTCTCTGTAGGATGTTTCTCTAGTTCTTTCCTTATTTGATAAATGGCCAGTCAATAATTTGTTAACAAGGAAACAACTAACATGCAAGTTAGCTATGTTGTTATGCCTCTCTGCCTGTCGACGTTCCCCCGGCGGTGGCTCTGGATCTTACAGGTAGAGTATTTACTCTGGAGGAGTTTCCTTTAACATTACTGCCAGGACCAAAGAAACTTTGTCAGAAGTGTTGAATATCATGCCTTTCCTAGTAATGCAAAGCTATGTGTGGTTCCAGTGTCTCAAGGCCTATGAGGAATGTACTCGGTCTATACGACCCGAGAGGGTTCGAGCACAATTGTTGATTGCGTTCTGAAACCCTATAAACCTGTCAGCGGCTACCATAGCCAGATGGTTAAAGTCAGTTATGCAAGAGGCTGGTATTGATACCCAACTGTTTCGGCAGCATTCTGTTCGTGGTGCCATGGCATCAAAAACCTTTATGTTAGGCTCTACCGACACCAAGATATTATGAGATCTGCTGATTGGTCTTCCTGGAGTCTACATTTTAAGCAATTTTATTATAAACCGGTGGGTGATATAGCTTCAGTTGTGGTTGATAAGCGTTAAACTAGCATAATCAGAAGCCTCCGGTCCTGTAATAGAATAAAAAATTAGCTAGCATTCGACAGCAGAATTTTCAATTCTATTAAGGACACGGAGCTGAGGATTATCCACCCGCGATTACATATTACAATGTTTGTAATGTTTGCACACCAAGCCTGTATGTTTATGCCTCTGTTAAGCAAAAATTCACGAGTTTTCCTGTGTTTCATTCCTTTCAGGTTCTGAAAAAGAAGATGGAATAGAAGTACTTCCGGTTAGAGACGTATACTTTCCAGTTTGGTTCTGGTTCTTCCACGTTGGAGGATGGTTGTTTGGACTTGAGTTAATGTTATTGGACTAAAATGTTCGGAGCAAAAAAGAAAAGAGGGGCTCAGCAACAGGATATGGTGGCTCTTATAGGGGTCATGCAGGATGTGATGTGCTTAAGCATCATGGGAAATGTAGTTTATGTTGCATGCACAAGCGTTTTCATTGGCTGCTGTGAGTAGCCAAATAGGGTGAACAGAAGAGAAGCATAATCCTCGCCTCCGTGTCCTTAATAGAATTGAAAATTCTTGGCGAGAATGCTAGCTAATTTTTATTCTTACTCCCAGGGACGAGGTTGCTCATGAGCCGTACTGCTGGCTTGGGATGAGCAGAGTGAGGCCAGGTGTGCCTGCACTGCGAAGGCCTCCGGGTCGGGAGATTCAGTGTCTGAGCAACCCCCGGTATGCAGTCACCGTCGGGTTGCCTCTGGGTGCCCGAGGGGCTGATGGGCAGCGGTCTTGCAAGGGAGCACAGCCGCACACTCCCTGAAGGTGTCAAGCTGCTCGCGTGGTTCCTCCAGCAAACTTCATGTACTCCCACGATGATTAGCAGCGCGGCGGCCCCACCCTAAGGCGGCAAAGTAGCAGTCCTCTTCGCCAGGCCCAGTTCAGGTGTCGGCCGCTGGACTAAAGCCGTTTGCAACCGGGGCAGGGCCGGAGCGATGTGAGGAGCTGCTGGACAAGATGAAATCAGGGGCACCCAGCAGCCGTGGTGAGCCTCTGCTGTGCGATGACCAGTTTCGATGCAGGAGGGAAACAGCCCCTTCACAGAGAGGGTGGGAGGGCAGCCACCGTCCCACGGCTGTGAATCGCCCCCTCCACTGCCCACCGAAAGCCGGAGTCAGGAGACCCAGGAGCGAAACCATGTCCTACTGTTCGATTTCAATAAAAAACAAAAAAAACAAAAAAATTTTAGAAGGGCCTGGCAGCTGCAGACCTGGCTTCAGAGGCCACTCCCTTTATCTCAATGCCACTTACCACCAAGCCATTTGATTGAATTTTTTATCTAACAGGACCACGAATAGCGTTCGCCATCTTTAGAAGGTTACATTTAAAAAAAAGCTAAAATTACCTCTACTGCGTCCTGACACGTGTGCATGCGAATATGTGGGGATGCATACACGTGCATAGATCGTCAAGATGGATTTTGCTCTTTTTGTGTTGATGCTATTTAGCATTAGCAGCAATCATACTTCTTTTTGTTTTTTTGACAATGCTGTTCAGCATCTGTAAACAGCATTGGCGAAAGCCAAATGCTGAGGAGTACGCCTTTATCCAAAGAAGAGACCAATTGACTTTGCCAATGCTTGTTCTCTCCAGCTGGTCCTGGACTCCTCTTGAGAATCTTGGCCCGGGCGCAATGGACATAGACATGCTGGTGCTTAAAAAGCATTTGCCGGGTGAACCGCTCAAGTTAATTTATTGGAGGGCAACAGTTTATGGCCACTCAGGGCTTTGTGCTGACAGCCAGTTAGCTGGAATGTAAGATGTGAGCTAACACTTCAGAAATGTGAAGGCTGGAGAAAACAGTGTTCTTATTCAAGGTGGAGAGTTATTTATGTCTCCCATATGTTTCACGTGGAGTTGCAGGCTGTGAAATGTGCTTCAGTTAAACATGGATAACGCTGTTTTTTTAAATGTTTTGCTTTTGTTTCCCGCAGCCTGGGGTCAGGCACTGATTGCAACCAGGAGCTGGAGGGCCGAACCTCTAGTTTCTGCTGGCAACATTGACAACTCAGCTATTAAAGGCAAACCTCTCCTTTTACTTTCTTCTTGTCAGGTGTGAGATTTTCAGCAAATACTTTTCCAAGATTCCTTAATTGACATGATGGCCAGGAAACCACACGAATGTACTTTAGGAGACATAAACATTTGATTTGACGGGCCAGATCTAACACAAACAAAATACAAAGGGGGGCATATGTACAAGGGAAGTGGCGGAGTGAGGCGTTGGCCTGCCCCTGGCTTAGCGCCTCACTCCGCCACTTCAGAAGCACTGAGAGCTGCACCATATTTTACAAGAATATGGTGCAGCCCTGCCCATTCCCCCGCGCTGCGCTAGCTACACTCAGCAGCCCTAGCGCCAATGCAGGCTTGCCTCTTGCACCATAGTGCAAGGGGGTGATACTGCGATCGCAGAGGACCTTCCTGCACATAAACAATCTTCGATATGCTGTTTTGTAACTTCTATGTGTGCTGCTTAATGCAGCTGCCGTAGAAAGCGCAAAGCGACATTTAAAAAAATTATTGTTTATGTGCAGGAAGGGTGACTTGCAACACACTGGGAAAACAGCAAGAAAGCGAGGGAGAAGTTGGAAACATTTCTCCTTGTTGCGTCACTTGATAAGACCAGGTTTTCCTGGTCTTGGTACCCTAGCGCTGCCTCCTATTTACCACCTCCCTTGCAAATAGGGGGCAGGCAGTCAGAAATCAATAGGTGTTGCGGTGGAATGCCCACAGCAGCACCTGTTGCCCTCACTTTCACGCTAAGCATAGCATGCAAAGGGGCCCCTTATTTACAAGGCAGCGTAACGCTGCCTTGTAAATAAGCGAAGCCCCTCTCGCCACATGAACATCGTAAAAGTGATGTTCCTGTGGCGAGTAGAAAACTTATTACCTATGCCCCAGAGATGTCAAATGTCGAGACCATTGACTTTCTTCTACACATAATAGGATCGACAGATTGCAGCAGGACACACTTCGGGTTTAATATTCACTCTTGTAAAATATGCCATGCTAGCAGGAGAATAACCTATTAATCTGAAGAAACCTGCACAATATCTCTCTTTCAAAAGAGACAGTGCCAGAACAACAATGCCACCATGCCACAACACGAGGAAGACAATATACTTCTAAACATGGAATTGCCTACCCAACAAACAAACAGTTCAAAGGCAGACGATGCAGCTGGATTGCCAGCAGATTGGCAAGACAGGGAGCCAATTGTCAGACCTTGTTTGGGCGCAATGCGGACAGGTATAGGCTTCTGGGCCTCAGCCATGGTGGTGGAGTCCTGAGGTCTGTCCTTCTAAGGTCTACAAACCAGAAGCCACGGACAACCCTCTCCCCACTTGACCCTCAGGTTGTGTGGATGAGCAGACATGGGCTCCACAGGAGGTAGTGCAGCGGTCCTGAGGTCCAGCACTCAATAATCATCCAACAGACACAATAACTTCTGTGTCCAGCCCAATGGTTATTGTTAAAAAAAAAAGAAACGCACTTCCTAATCACACACAGCAGTACTACATGCCTATACACTCCAACTTACTATACAGGGTAGTGGCCCTGCATACGGTTCTCCCCTTGTGGTGCTACACCAATCGAGTCCCTTCAGCAAATCCCAGCGGATGACACCTGTGATGATTGGTCCCCCGGTAGGTGTTAGGTAAAGGACCAAGCAGTAATGTCACTATTTCCTCCTAAAGTCAAATGTGCACTCAGCTCAAATGTCTTTTAGTTTTTACCCCTTGTGGAGTGTGGCAGGCTGGACATGCGTTAGTCTTTCCCTTGCTCCTCCAGAGCAGATCAGGACAGACCTGCCGCACTCCCCTGGAAGCATGAGGCCGTGGTGAATGAGGAATAGTTCCAGGGGTTGTTGGATGGGCCAGGTGCGGGCTCTGTCTCTCCTCACATGACCACCCCGCTCATTCCCACATGGTGCTGCAGTCCCAGATGCCTGGATATAGTTTGACGGGCCCACCTGTTCCCCGTCCCCGGCTCCATGTCAGACCCAGCCAGTTTGCTGAAGGCCCACCAGAGGCCTGACAAGGCATGCTGTGGCCGTGTGAGTGGGCCAAAAGTAGCAAGCGCCCTGACTAGGCCAGTAGGCAGTAGAAGCCCTGATCCAGGTCGGGACAGCAATCAAGGTAAGATGCAGTCCTCTTGGGCTTAAGGCCAAGGCAGGCGCTGAGTAATCTACAACAGTTGCATCCCTGCTCGACCATTGAAGGCAATAGCAGCCCAGATTGGACTCGATGCAGTAATCTCAGCAGTAATCACAGCAGTTACAGAGCCACTCCAGGCTGAAGAAGGCAGTAAGCCAGCCCCAATTGGACCTGCATAATGGTCATGGCAGTTGCAGGTCCACTCAGGCTGAAGGATGTAGCATACCCAATCGATCTGGCAGGCACTGGCTTGCTTGAAAGTGTTTCCCTCTAGTAGCCAGTTATAAGAGATCAGGGGAACACTCACGCAGCATGTGTTGCTCTGTGATATGCTCTCAGACAGTCAGCTCTCCTGGATGTCCCCTACTCCAGCCCACACTTCCCCAGTCACGGGTGCACCCGTCAATGACTACGCTGCACAAGCTTTCATTGAATCCCACTCTAACATCTATGTCACAGCTCTGCGGAGTCCGTTCGGAGCAAAAGGGTTTCCATTATAAAACTACTCCAGACACACTACATCCCCCAGTCGAGGGGAAAACAATGGACCTTGCTCCTTCTGCAGTCTCTCCCTCCTGTTTGGAATATAAGAAATGTCTTTGTGGTTGTTGTTACATGTTGTTTCTGCATAAAGTTAGCATTCGCAGCACCGGGCCCTATGTTTTGCTTGTCATTTTGACCCATGGCGAAACTGATCAGTCTCTGTGTCTCTGCTAGAAGCAGCTTTGGTAATTACTCCTCTTCTTCACTGTTGGGCCCTGCTGTACTAATGAATGCACTGTTCTTATTAGCGCATGCCTTTCCCACTAGATGAGGAGGCCTGCTCCCACTGGTCAGTGATGGGCGCAGAGCAGAATGACCTTGGCACGAAGATAATGTGTGCCCAGTCTCAGAGATCCAGAAACTTATCCTTCTGTACATTCTTTGTCTAGCTGCCTCCAGCACAGGAAATTTCCAGTCAGAGGGGCGGGTCCTTCATTGGTTCTGAGATTGTACATAATGTATCTGCCATGTTTGCCGAAGTCAGTCCCTCTGCAGCAATCCCAAGGAGGCTGGTCAGACTGGACTCCGGCTTTCGAGTGTACCTGAATAAATATACTTGGTTTGTTATTCTCCTACTGTCTGACCAGAGCTCTTCATTTTTGTATGGAATGGCTGAGAGGTGGTCGCAGAGTGACTCGGGTGGCCATAATCCAGGTCACTTTCTTCAGTTGGCGCCCGAACAGGGACCCCATCGTGTGACCCATCACTCAAGCCCGCGGGCCGGGTGAGGAGGAGCCGGAGAGCCATTGTCGGGTCGGACCGGGCGGACCAGGGATCCCTGCACGAGGGAGTTCCTGAACTCGCAGCTGCCCCGTCTGTCCCGACCGGTCGGGTGCCTCGCCCAGTGGTCACCCCGACTGGGAGTTGCTGAGCGGCGAAACCCTTGGATCGGACCGTTTGAGGTCCGGGGAGTCGGCAGATGGAGAATAAATTCGTTTTTGACCTGTGTGCACCAGGTGAGTTTGTTTTTGGTTCTTTGCGGATATGGTACCATTTTTGGTTTTGTCTTCCCAGTACGGTCTGAGGGACTGATTTTTGGTTTTGCATTTGAGTACGGTCTGGGGACTGATTCGGATACAAAGTGTTTGTGAACACTTTGCCCGGCAACCTGCGAATTTGAAGCTTACTTTTAAAAATACCAAAGGAGATGATGGACGGAGTGTTGAACATTGCAAGCACTCACCCCCAGTCAACTGATCTGGGTTTAATCCATCATCATTCTTTAGCTCACTCCGCCACCCCAGTTCAGACATGGCCATATGCAAATCAGTCTGACCCTGTGCCTCATGGGAACAGTCCAGCCCGAACTGCCAAGCCATGTCTTCCCTGGACCGGAAACAAGCATCCTGGGACCGGTTTCTGGCTTACAGCCGTCATCAGCCAGGCTATCTTGAATCCAGTGGCAAAGTGAGCAAGGGACCACGTCTGGGCATACCCTGCCAACTTAGGGCGAACATAGCAAAACCAAAGGGGATGATGGACGGAGTGTTGAACATTGCAAGCACTCACCCCCAGTCAACTGATCTGGGTTTAATCCATCATCATTCTTTAGCTCACTCCGCCACCCCAGTTCAGACATGGCCATATGCAAATCAGTCTGACCCTGTGCCTCATGGGAACAGTCCAGCCCGAACTGCCAAGCCATGTCTTCCCTGGACCGGAAACAAGCATCCTGGGACCGGTTTCTGGCTTACAGCCGTCATCAGCCAGGCTATCTTGAATCCAGTGGCAAAGTGAGCAAGGGACCCACGTCTGGGCATACCCTGCCAACTTAGGCGAACATAGCAAAACCAAAGGGGATGATGGACGGAGTGTTGAACATTGCAAGCACTCACCCCCAGTCAACTGATCTGGGTTTAATCCATCATCATTCTTTAGCTCACTCCGCCACCCCAGTTCAGACATGGCCATATGCAAATCAGTCTGACCCTGTGCCTCATGGGAACAGTCCAGCCCGAACTGCCAAGCCATGTCTTCCCTGGACCGGGAAACAAGCATCCTGGGACCGGTTTCTGGCTTACAGCCGTCATCAGCCAGGCTATCTTGAATCCAGTGGCAAAGTGAGCAAGGGACCACGTCTGGGCATACCCTGCCAACTTAGGGGCGAACATAGCAAAACCAAAGGGGATGATGGACGGAGTGTTGAACATTGCAAGCACTCACCCCCAGTCAACTGATCTGGGTTTAATCCATCATCATTCTTTAGCTCACTCCGCTACAGCTCGCGTAGTTTGCAGACAGTTGGCGCTACTTCATGCAACATCAGGACTGCCTAGCCCAGTGCAAACATGCGTACCGTAAGCGAGTCCAGGGCCAATTTGCTTGCTCAGCCGTCATCAGCGTCATTGTGACCGTGGCAAGTACAAGTGTCTATCCTGGGAGACCCTGCCTCGTTAGCGATAGCAAATCCAAGTGGCCGATCGCGGGTGTGAACATAAACTCCCGGCAGTTAGCAGCCGGGTCAGTCTCTCATTGCGGTAGTCACGTAGCTATCCGTTCGCATGGCAATGCCAGTCGCGTCTGAAAGCTGCGCTCAGCAAAAGTCTGCCCGGACCGCAAACAGCTCCTGGGCAGGCCTTTTCAATGCTTGCACGTGCGGACAAGCATCGGCACTTGAATCAGTGGCAAACAGCAAGGGCGCAGTTGGCATAGCGCTACGCGAGCTTAGTGTGAACTGCATTGCAGTAGCTCACGCAGCGCTAACATTGCAACTACGCCCAGTCTGAGGTTTAATCCATCATCATTCTTTAGCTCACTCCGCCACCCCAGTTCAGACATGGCCATATGCAAATCAGTCTGACCCTGTGCCTCATGGGAGCAGTCCAGCCCGAACTGCCAAGCCATGTCTTCCCTGGACCGGAAACAAGCATCCTGGGACCGGTTTCTGGCTTACAGCCGTCATCAGCCAGGCTATCTTGAATCCAGTGGCAAAGTGAGCAAGGGACCCACGTCTGGGCACTACCCTGCCAACTTAGGGGCGAACATAGCAAAACCAAAGGGATGCTGGACGGAGTGTTGAACATTGCAAAGCACTCACCCCCAGTCAACGGATCTGGGTTTAATCCATCATCATTCTTTAGCTCACTCCGCCACTTTAGTTCAGACATGGCCATCATGCAAATCAGTCTGACCCTGTGCCTCATGGGAACAGTCCAGCCCGAACTGCCAAGCCAGGTCTTCCCTGGACCAGAAACAAGCATCCTGGAACCGGTTTCTGGCTTCAGCCGTCATCAGCCAGGCTATCTTGAATCCAGTGGCAAAGTGAGCAAGGGACCACGTCTGGGCATGCCTGCCAGCTTAGATGCGAACATAGCAAAACCAAAGGGGATGATGGGCGGAGTGTTGAACATTGCAAGCACTCACCCCCAGTCAGCTGATCTGGGTTTAATCCATCATCATTCTTTAGCTCACTCCGCCACCCCTGTTCAGACATGGCCATATGCAAATCAGTCTGACCCTGTGCCTCATGGGAACAGTCCAGCCCGAACTGCCAAGCCATGTCTTCCCTGGACCAGAAACAAGCATCCTGGGACCGGTTTCTGGCTTACAGCCGTCATCAGCCAGGCTATCTTGAATCCAGTGGCAAAGTGAGCAAGGGACCCACGTCTGGGCATACCCTGCCAACTTAGGAGAACATAGCAAAACCAAAGGGGATGATGGACGGAGTGTTGAACATTGCAAGCACTCACCCCAGTCAGCTGATCTGGGTTTAATCCATCATCATTCTTTAGCTCACTCCGCCACCCCAGTTCAGACATGGCCATATGCAAATCAGTCTGACCCTGTGCCTCATGGGAACAGTCCAGCCCGAACTGCCAAGCCATGTCTTCCCTGGACCGGAAACAAGCATCCTGGGACCGGTTTCTGGCTTACAGCCGTCATCAGCCAGGCTATCTTGAATCCAGTGGCAAAGTGAGCAAGGGACCCACGTCTGGGCATACCCTGCCAATTTAGGGCGAACATATCAAAACCAAAGGGGATGATGGACGGAGTGTTGAACATTGCAAGCACTCACCCCCAGTCAACTGAGTCTGGGTTTAATCCATCATCATTCTTTAGCTCACTCCGCCACCCCAGTTCAGACATGGCCATATGCAAATCAGTCTGACCCTGTGCCTCATGGGAACAGTCCAGCCCGAACTGCCAAGCCATGTCTTCGCTGGACCGGGAAACAAGCATCCTGGGACCGGTTTCTGGCTTACAGCCGTCATCAGCCAGGCTATCTTGAGATCCAGTGGCAAAGTGAGCAAGGGACCCACGTCTGGGCGTGCCCTGCCAACTTAGGGGCGAACATAGCAAAACCAAAGGGGATGATGGACGGAGTGTTGAACATTGCAAGCACTCACCCCCAGTCAACTGATCTGGGTTTAATCCATCATCATTCTTTAGCTCACTCCGCCACCCCAGTTCAGACATGGCCATATGCCAAATCAGTCTGACCCTGTGCCTCATGGAAACAGTCCAGCACGAACTACCAATCCAGGTCTTCCCTGGACCGGAAACAAGCATCCTGGGACCCTGGTCTGGCTTACAGCCGTCATCAGCCAGGCTATCTTGAATCCAGTGGCAAAGTGAGCAAAGGGACCCACGTCTGGGCATACCCTGCCAGCTTAGGGCGAACATAGCAAAACCAAAGGGATGATGGACGGAGTGTTAGAACATTGCAAGCACTCACCCCCAGTCAACTGATCTGGGTTTAATCCATCATCATTCTTTAGCTCACTCCGCCACCCCAGTTCAGACATGGCTATATGCAAATCAGTCTGACCCTGTGCCTCATGGGAGCAGTCCAGCCCGAACTTTGCCAAGCCATGTCTTCCTGGACCCGGAAACAAGCATCCTGGGACCGGTTTCTGGCTTACAGCCGTCATCAGCCAGGCTATCTTTTTATTTTTTATTTTTTAATAATTCTTTTTATTAACATTCATCGACATAGAACAAGCAGTACAGAGGGAATAGTACTTTTACAATCAACGGAGACAATACGCCACAATATTAATACTTTACATTACAGAGTAGGCTACGAGGCAATTGGATCATCCCGATCAATGCTACGTGGGGGTGTGCAGATATCCCCTCGATAAAGAGTTCCACAGGCTCCAAACTCGGGACCATTTCTGGGGGCAGCCCGGGCTACATAGACATCTTTCTCCCTATACATACTCAGTCGAGATCCAATTTCCCAGGCCTGCACCGAGGGAGGTTGAGCTGCTCCCCACAGCCAGCGCAATATTCCTCTTTGCCAGCATTAATCCCAATGTAACCCACTGCTTGTGATGGCTATTCAGATCAGTAGGCTCCCATACGTTCAACAGGCATCTCTACGCGCTTCAGGGTGGATAGTTGGTGCGAGTACCTCACTCAAAACATTGTGTATTTTCTGCCAATAAGATCGTACATGTTCACATTCCCAGATTATGTGCATGAAGGTGCCTTCTTCGCCACATCCCCGTCTACACTCTCCGCACCCGCTCTACCCATTTGCCCAGCGAGGCCCTGTTATTATATACCCTATGGAGGATCTTGAGTTGCACTAATCTGAGTCTCGCTGAGATCGCCACCACCCTCGGGGAGGATACCGCATCCTGCCAATCTTCGTCGTCATCTAGCTCAATGCCATCTTTCAACCATTTCTCCCGCAGAGAGATGGAGGGTCCGTCATGGTATTGATCAGTTTCTTATGCGTTAACGATATGGTCTTTTCCGGCAGATGGCCATCCTAGCAGCCGATCTTCCAGCGGAGAGGGATTCAGGGGATGTTGCCTTTAGGGAAGGTGTGTTTGTAGCGCGTGGCGGGCCTGTGTGTATCGGAAGCACTCTGAGTCTGCTAGTTCATGCTGCTGTTGTAGAGAGGCAAAAGCCTTCACTTCGCCATTCTCCCACAGGTCTTTAATTCGTGAGATCCCGATGAGTTCCCACCTATCGAATCCTTTAGACTTCCATAGACTGCCCAATTGCTCCAGAGTCCCATAGGGAGGTTGCCAGCGTGAGTTTCTGTCCCCAACCTAGGGCTTTAGTAGCAGCATGCCATACATGGATTGAGTGCCCTGTGGGGCCTGTCAAGCGATATCGGTTGGGTTTGGGTAAGAGGCCCTGTTATAGTTCCCCCGGTAGAGCCATCTGTCCATGCCATACCCTGGATCGTCAGGGCGACCATAGGTACCATGATTGATGGCCGCCAAATACGCCGCCCAGTAGTATTTTTAACGTCTGGGAGGCTGATTCCCCCATCGTACCACTGCAGTGTGAGTTTGCCGAGGGCGATCGCGGGGTTTACCATCCCAACAGGTCCCTCTGAAGGCCTTCAATTTCTTTAAAGTACGCCATTGGGACAAGGTCGAGCGAGGTTTTGCAAGGCAGTACAAAAGCCGGGAGCAGATGACATCATCTTAAACAGGGCGCCTTGCCCAACAGCGAAAGGAAGTGTCTTCCAACATGCTATATCGCGCTTAAGCCTCTGTAGTGGCGAAGAAGATTGTGTTTAAAGCGGAGCGTTGAATCAGGAGATGAAGATTCCCAGGTATTGGAAACCCGTTAAGCTAATTTGGATCGGAGCAGTTTCGTGGCGAGTGGGGGTCCCCCGGAGCGTACAAGAGGACTTAGTCCAGTTGACTGAGAACCCGGAGTATCTGCAAATATTGCCAGGATATCTAAGACTGCCACCAAAGATTTCCTGGGAGGGCCAGGTATAAAGAGGGATGTCGTCTGCAGTATAATGAAATACGGTCTTCCCACTCAGGGGACCAGCAGACCCCGTATTACTGGGTTCCTTGAATCCATGCTGCCAACGGTTCCAGGGCCAGGAGCAAACAGGAGGGGAAAGGGACATCCCTGACGGGTACCTCGGCTCAAAGTGAAAGCAGCCGACTTCTTATTGTTGACCACGACTTGCGCCATGGGCTCCGAGTACAGGAGTCGCACCCACTGGATGAAACCTGGCCCAAACCCCCATCTTGACAAGCACTGCTAAGAGATACGGCCACTCGATAGTATCGAGATGCCATGGTGGCATCCAGCGACACTATTATGGCTGGTTCTTGAATGCGTGGCTGCTCTCCGATAACCCCGTGAACTCTGCGCAGAGTTCAACGCCCGAGTTGCGGTGCGGTATAAGCCGGACTGGTCGGGAGTGCACCAGCCCCTCAATCACTCCAGCCAGCGGGCAGCAAGGAGCTTGGCCAGAATCTTGGGTTCCGCATTCAGCAGGGAGATCGGTCTGTAAGAGGCACAGTCCGTCTTAGGTTTACCTCCTTGTTGTATGGTAACTATAGTGGCAACCCTCTGGTCCACCCGGTAGCACCCCCTCTCCCTGCTCTCCTTCAAACATGGCCTTCAAGTATGGGGCCAGTTTGTCCGGTCTGGTTGTTACAGCTCAATGCGGGGATCCCATTGGGGCCAAGGGCCTTCCCAGGCGCAGTGCCCTGATGGCCTGTGCTATTTACGTCCGAGTCAGACGCTATCTAAAGGTCGCGGTCTTCCCCAGATAGTGTGGGGGCGCTATGTCTCGCAATAATTCGCGAGAGTCTTCCTCAGTATAGGGTGCCGTGGTCTTGCCATACCGTACTGAAGTGACTGGCCCAAACTGATTACTCGATTTCTTGCGGGTCTATTATGGGAGATTCACCCTCTGTCATGAGTTCCGGGACCAGTCTACTTGCCCACTCCTTTTTATCGAGCCAAGCAATTAACTTTCCTGCTTTATCTCCCAGGTCATAGATTCTTCCCAGTTTTCCCTCCCAGACTTTTGGCCCTGTCAGTCGCCAGTGCTCTATAGTCCTGCTGTTTGGCGAAGTATATGTAGTTTCTCCGGTGTAATTTCAGTTTCCAGTTCCCTCTCTGGCACGATAGATCTCAGCCTCTGCTGCCGAGATTTCTTTCTGTCTATCTTTCTTCCTCCCAGCTATTAGCGACAGGGCTTGTCCCGTATCACGGTCTTAAAAAGCCTCCCAAAGGGTCTGCGAAGAGTCCACGTGCCCTCGTTGTCTTGAAAATAGCTGTCTATGGCTTTGAGAAGGTCTCTCTACGGTTGCGGGGTCGCGGAGATACCACGGGTTGATGGGGGCAGCCGTCCCCACTTTTGTCGACTAAGAACAATATGCACCCACATCGGGGAGTGATCCAGAAATGCCCCGTGCTAGATGTCTAATTTCCTGGATGTAAGCACTTTGCCGAAGCGGGGACCAGGACGTAGTCTATGCGTGAGAGGCTACCGTGGGCTCCAGAGTGGAAGGTGTGCTGAATTTTCCCGGGGTTGTATGTTCGCCACCCATCGACTAACCCCTAAGGCTTCAAGAAAGTCTGGTAACCATCGAGATGAAGGTCCTATTTCACGTGGGGGTGACGGTCCAGGTCACCGAGATCACTGAGTTGAAGTCGCCACCTGTTACCAATAGGCCCTCTGGGAGCGTGAGCAGGTGGCACTCAGATCTCTTAAATGTGGTACCTTGCAGGCCCGGTGGTATGTAAACTGACATGAGGGTCACACTGTGCCCTCCCACATACCTGTGATCCTATATACCTGCCCGGTCGTCTGCCCATGTGGAGCCACGGCGGCGGAAGGAGTTTCTCATCATAATACCTACACCCCGTGAGCCGGTCGGTGAAGCGCATGCGCCACCATTTTGTATCCCCATCTGTGTAGTGCCTTACAGGAGTTCCCCACCAAGTGCGTTTCTTGTAACATGATAACGTCAGGGGCCAGCCTTTTAATATATTGTAGGACAACACTACGTTTGATCTTGTCTCCCAGCCCGTTAACGTTCCAGCTCAATATTTTGACACTCTTATCCCAGTGCGCATTCATTGCGGCTAAAGTAAATCTGCGCTACACTCTGCACCGATGCCAACTAGTCTTGTCGATGATGGAACTAAAACAACAAACAACTGCAGGCTGACCTAACCACCCCCACCCTGCTCCCTGCACTCTGGGCGTGGAACTGCCCATTGAAAACTTACAGAGTGCCTGTGCGCCCAACAAGTGTACTAAGAGAGAAAAGTATAGGGCACGACATCCCGCCCCCTGCCCGAAGAATTCAACTGTGTAATACCCAAGGAAAGTCATACCCTACAGGTCCATATTGTGTCGATGTAGGAGACATTCTCGAAAGTCCCGTGCGTTCACTGGGCCCAGGAGCTCCCCTATGGTGGAGATTCAGCGTGGGGCGATAGAGGATCCCATCACCATTCCATTCCCTCCTCATCTCCTCTGCTGGGCGTCAGCATATCGCTCTGGTCGTGGAGGGCTGAGGTCATGTTCTGCTCGGTTCTCAAGCCATTCGGAGGCTGTTTCTGGCTGCTCGAAGAACCAAGCCCGTCCCCTGCCTCAACTGAAGCCTGGCCGGGAAGAGCATTGCATACCCATACCCCTCTGTCTCGGGTTTCTTTTGACCATCAAAAATGATCTCTCTGTCTCTACCAGCTGTGCCAAAGTCTGGAAAAAGGTTATTTAGGCGTTTTCATAACGTGTAGAGGCCCATCTGGCATTCTGAAGGATCCGTCTCTGTCCTAAAATTCCAGCACTCGCTAGCAGTGGACGTGGGGGGCCCGACCTCGGGACGACCCTGGGACTCTTGGCTGAGCTCTCTCCACCACAAAGAATTTGCTGAGGCCCTTAGGTTGTAGGTGCTTCAGGATAAGTTCTTCCCACGAGGAGTCCGGCGCCTGCCTCTCCGCCCCCTCCGGCACCCCCAGTATGCGGATGTTGTTCCTCCGGGCGCCCTTCATAATCATCCAGCTTATGCTCAGCGAAGCTTACGGAAGGTTTGCAGGTCATGGATATTTTCTTGGAGTTGCGTGGCGTCGTCTGCCAAACTCGCCGTGGTAATCTCCACCTGTTTGACCTTTTAAGCTGATTTTGGTGAGGTCAGCACGTATAAGATTCACTTCAATCGAGATTGTGTCCATCTTGTGCTCTAGTGAGGTCTTGACCCCAGTTATTGCCTCCATGACATCTTTCAGCGTGAGCTCCTGGCTCTCCCCTCCTGGTTGCGCACGGACCTGCTTCTGTGTATGCATATCCTGCAGTGCGTCTTTTGGAAAGGCATGCCGGTCCTAGTTTGTTTGTTTGGACAGTTTTAAGGCCCTTCGCACCCGCTCCCTAGTTCGTCTCCATGTTTGCCTCTCGGCGGAGCTGAGGCCACAATGGTGCACTCTCCTCGTTTCTCTTCGCTCTGAGCGTGCGGCTCAGGTTGAGTATCAGCCGGCACCCACCTGCAGTATGGGCTTGGACCCAGTTGGAGAAGGAAGCAGGAGGAAAATGCACGTGCGCTGGTCCCCGGGTAGCTCTCTCCGGGTTGGCGGGCAGTTTCAGGCAGTCAATGAGAGCTCCACTGAGCCGAACCACGCAGGCATTCACCACTGGGTGCTGGGATATTACAGCCTTCCACCTCGAGAGGCCCGCGCCAGAGCCACCTGCCAAGGCCTTGGCCGCTCTCCGATATTTCCCAGGGCCACCCAGTCTCCATCCACGCATGGGCCGCCCCACTAGAAGAGGGAGTGGAAGTCCCGCACCGGCTCCTCAGCCACTCGATTCAGATGGATGCCAAGAGGTCACGGGGCACGAGGGAGGGGCTCGAGAGGCTCCAGTACTGCCCCCATCCGCTCCTCACCTCCCGTAGAGGTCGAGCCGGAGGACCGGAACCAAACCAGCAGCCCACGGGTTCCCGCGCCTCCTCCGTCGTCCGCGCGCCCGATGGGGGGTTTGTCCCGAGGAGACGATGTGAGCGCTGCAGGTCCGCCAGAAGCTCAAGTGCAGCGGTGCCGCTGCCCGACCGGGCCGACCGAGCCCGGTCTTGCGCTGGATTGTGCCCGCCTCTCCCCGTCAATCTCCGGCCACACCGCAGGCACTCCCAGGTCCCGGCTCGGGCAGCAAAACAGGCCAGAAACGTCCGGGAGCCACTGCTCCGGTTACAAATGACCTCGGGACACAGCAGTGACTCGAGGCGAGATCCGCTTACTCTCGGTTAGTATTTCTTGGGCTTGGGTGTCGGATAAGTAGCCGGTTGTCGTGGGGAGGACAGTTAA
>CAWUFW010028680.1:0-20903 GCA_963921515.1 Calotriton arnoldi | reverse complement strand
TATAGTGCCTTTCCTACACTACAGCTGCGTAAAGGACCAGAAGAATTGTCTCCAGTGACCTGTGTGTCTGTAACTTTGCCACCGCGCCGAAAGCGCCGGGGTCCTTTGAGTAAGCTGTCCATCATAGTGGGGAAAGGGCGGGCAGACGTTGCATACCGCTAGTGTATGTGTGGCGGGGCCAAACGAGCGGGGCTTCTAGGCCCGTTCACATGCCTCTTGTTTATAAAGGGTCAGAGCAGGATCTCAGCGGCAGACGAGGAGAAGGAACCTCCTGGTCACAGGAACTACACGAGCATTGCGCTCGAGAAATTCAAGGATGCAAAGACCTCCATCAAGGATTACAGCTAACTTTTCAGGGTGTAAATGGAGAGAATCTGCCACGAATTCTACACGAGAAAATGAAGGATGCAAAGACCTCCATCAAGGATTACAGCTAACTTTTCACGTTGGAAATGGAGAGAAGGCACATCTGCCCTGCATATTTATCCACGAAGATGCCACCGTTTTGTGCAATACCTCTACTCAACTGGAGTACTTTCTACTGGCTAATCAGTAAATGCTACCTCGTTGGGGAAATGTATAGTGCCTTTCCTACACTACAGCTGCGTAAAACACCCTCCCTCCCTCCCTCGTGGGCATTCCTGCTGCACGATCACATGATCGTGCAGCAGGAATGCACAAAAGAGGCATCGGGAAAGGAAAACCCTTTCCTTTCCCTCGATGCCTCTTTGTTACAAACTCCCCCTCCCGAGCCAAATCTCACCTTATTTCCCCGACGCGCTGGAAGCAAATGGCTTCCAGCGCGTCGGGAAGAAGGAAACCCTCAATGATGTCAGCGCGCCTCGCGCGCTGACGTCATTGATGGGGAGGGCGGGGCGGGGGAGGCAGGGAAGCCCTTCCCTGCCTCCCAAAAAAAAACCAGACGATCGGATTCCCACGGGGGAGCGCCAGCGCTTCCCCGTGGGTGGTCTTATGACGAGCTGGACTCGTCATGAGCACACGAGCACTGTGTGCCATGACGAGTCCAGCTCGTCATAAGCACCGAAGGGGTTAAAGACATTGGGCTTGCTCACTATGGGCCCAATTCACAAAAGTAATCTGAGACAAAATCCTAAACTTACTACTTTTGGTATTCACAGAAGACATTTAGTAGTAGTAAAGTTAGGATTCTTAACTTTTTAGACACTCCCCCAAACTGGGGTAGCAAAGTGAGCTAAAGAATGATGATGGATTCAACCCAGATCTGTGACTGGGGGTGAGTGTTTGAAAAGTTTCAGCACTCCGTCCTGCATCTCTTTGTGTTTGCTTTGTTCGCCCTAAGTTGGCAGGGTATGCCCAGACGTGGGTCCCTTGCTCACTTTGCCACTGGATTCAAGCTAGCCTGGCTGATGAGGGCTGTTAGCCCGAAACCGGTCCCAGGATGCTTGTTTCCGGTCCAGGGAAGACATGGCTTGGCAGTTCGGGCTGGACTGTTCCCATGAGGCACAGGGTCAAGACTGATTTGCATATAGCTGTGTCTGAACTGGGGTGGCAAAGTGAGCTAAAGAGTGATGATGTATTCAACCCAGATCTGTGACTCGGGGTGAGTGTTTGAAAAGTTTCAGCACTCCGTCCATCATCTCTTTGTGTTTTCTTTGTTCGCCCTAAGTTGGCAGGGTATGCCCAGACGTGGGTCCCTTGCTCACTTTGCCACTGGATTCAAGCTAGCCTGGCTGATGAGGGCTGTTAGCCCGAAACCGGTCCCAGGATGCTTGTTTCCGGTCCAGGGAAGACATGGCTTGGCAGTTCGGGCTGGACTGTTCCCATGAGGCACAGGGTCAAGACTGATTTGCATATAGCTGTGTCTGAACTGGGGTGGAAAAGTGAGCTAAAGAATGATGATGGATTCAACCCAGATCTGTGACTGGGGGTGAGTGTTTTAAAACTTTCAGCACTCCGCCCATCATCTCTTTGTGTTTGCTTTGTTCGCCCTATGTTGGCAGGGTATGCCCAGACGTTGGTCCCTTGCTCACTTTGCCACTGGATTCAAGCTAGCCTGGCTGATGAGGGCTGTTAGCTCGAAACCGGTCCCAGGATGCTTGTTTCCGGTCCAGGGAAGACATGGCTTGGCAGTTCGGTCTGGACTGTTCCCATGAGGCACAGGGTCAAGACCGATTTGCATGTAGCTGTGTCTGAACTGGGGTGGCTAAGTGAGCTAAAGAATGATGATGGATTCAACCCAGATCTGTGACTGGGGGTGAGTGTTTGAAAAGTTTCAGCACTCCGTCCATCATCTCTTTGTGTTTGCTTTGTCCGCCCTAAGTTGGCAGGGTATGCCCAGACGTGGGTCCCTTGCTCACTTTGCCACTGGATTCAAGCTAGCCTGGCTGATGAGGGCTGTTAGCCCGAAACCAGGATGCTTGTTTCCGGTCCAGGGAAGACATGGCTTGACAGTTCGGGCTGGACTGTTCCCCTGAGGCACAGGGTCAAGACTGATTTGCATATAGCTGTGTCTGAACTGGGGTGGCAAAGTGAGTTAAAGAATGATTCAACCCAGATCTGCGACTAGGGGTGAGTGTTTGAAAAGTTTCAGCACTCCGTCCATCATCTCTTTGTGTTTGCCATGCTGACCGCTCCGCCAGGCAATCGTAAAGATTGCCTGTGGCGGTTCTGTGGCGGACGGGCTTTGCCTCCGCCGCAGTCACGGTCTGGATCCCACCACCATCGTAATATGGCGGTCGGAGAATCGCGGTCCGCAGGGCCGGCGGACCTCACCGCCAGCCCGGCAGTGGCGATCGTTCCACCATCGTAATCAGCCCCTAAGTCTTTATTAAAGTACCCCATGCAGCCTAGCTATTGTAAGGAATTAATTGTATACTGTCAAATCTCCAAGCTCCATGTTTGTGCGCTCACAGCTTCACTTGTGCTCTGGAGCTCAGGTTCTCAAGAGTGAGCACTAAACACTTCACTGCAGGCAACTGCCGACCATTCATATATTTCAATAAGCCAGGACTCCCAACATCAGTAACCATTGCATGATTGCTTCAGATGGTTTACCAGCTTCAAGCATTCTATTTGTTCCTGGGAAGATGTTATAGCGCATATATTTCTGCAGGACCAGAACCGACACAGTTGCGAAAAAGGGAAAAAATTAGCTTCACGGTCCACACATCCTCCAACTTCAACTATCTGTTAGAGTGTAAAGATCACACATACCAATTTAAGTTTACTGTTATGGCACAAAATTGGGCTTTTACAGGTTTCAAGAGGCATTAACATAGTAAATTCGGGGACAATCAATCATTTTTACAAGAGTTGCCCTAAGGAATAGGGAATAACATTGCAGAATATTTGTTTCTGCACAACTTCCTGCATGTTGCTGCTTATTTGAGGGCTTTGGTTTTTTAACTGGACATGTTCTGTTTTGAGCAGGTGAAATTCCATGCTATAAAAATCAGGAGCTAGCATTTCCAGCGAGTTTTGTATTTCCAGGGTGAGGAGACAGAATATCGATGTAGAAATATCGAGTTGCTTGAATATCGAGTCAAGACTATCGATGGTGTAAAATATCGAGGTAAGTTTTTTCATTGTTAAAAATATCGATTTTTGTGTATTTTAGGAATATCATTTTGGAAAGAATCAATGTCAAAAATATTGCTGTAAATATTATAGAATGTTTGTATTTTTTTTGTTTTTGCTTAATGTTAAAATTATTTTTTTATTATTTTAGTAGTAGTCATTTTATATGTTTAAATTTATTTTTTAATGTTAAAATGTCTAAAGTTCATTGTATTTTCACTTATTTTTAGGAGCAGGATGTTGGGTTTATAGGGGAAAAGGGTGGGGAGTAATTTAAACATATTTGTTTAAAGTATTAATTATTTTTAATTTTATGTAGAATTTTAGGAGTGGGATGTTGGGTTTCTAGGGGATAAGGGAGTAATTTAAAAATGTTGGGTTAAAATAAATGTTAAATTAAAAAAAATTATTGAAAAATGTAAATAATTGTTTTAATTTAAAATTTGAAATTTAAAATTATTTAACATTTTGAATGTTTTTTGGACTGCCAATATTTTAATGTACATTGTATAAAAAATATTTTAAAAGTTTTTTTACATTTAACAATTAGTTAAATAAATATATGATAGTAAAATTATCTTTATTTTTATTTATATATTATTTTTTATTGTTTTAGTTTTTAAATGTTTTAAGTATTAGTAAAAAAATTAATTTGGAGAATTTAAAATTTAAAAAATGTAAGGGAAATTTAGAATTTAATATTTACATTTTTGTAATTTTTGTAAGAAGAGAAAAAGAAAAATGTATTGACAATTTTTATTTTTTTAAATATTGTAATCTATAATATGTCGTTTTTGGAAATTTTTGTTGTGTTAAATGTTTTTAACAATTTTTTGAAAATGTTTGTGTTAAATTTTTAATTTTGAAAAAAATTGTATATTTGTAAAAATGTATGTTTTTTTCATAGTTTTGAAATTTTAAATTTTTTTATATGTTTAAAATGTTTACATTATTTAGCATTACATTTGCAGTACAATAGTTATTTTTAAGTTTATTATCAAGCCCTTTCTTTGACTTTAGTTGGTTTGGACTTTAATAGTAATTATTTTATGGTTTATTATCCAGCACTTTCCCTGAGTTTAGTTTGTTTTAGAGTTGGAATAGTAATGTTTTATGGTTTATTATCCAGCATTTTACCTGAGTTTAGTTGGTTTTGGAGTTAGGAGTAGTAATTCTTTTATTGATTTATTATCCAGCACTTTCCCTGAGTTTAGTTGAGTTTGGAGTTGGAATAGTAATTATTTATGGTTTATTATCCAGCACTTTCCCTGAGTTTAGTTGGTTTTGGAGTTGGAATAGTAACTTTTTATGGTGTATTATTCAGCACTTTCCCTGAGTTTAGTTGGTTTTGGAGTTGGAATAGTAATTTTTTTATTGATTTATTATCCAGCACTTTCCCTGAGTTTAGTTGGTTTTTGAGTTAGGAATAGTAATTTTTTTATGGTTTATTTTCCAGCATTTTCCCTGAGTTTAGTTGGGTTTGGAGTTGGAATGGTAATTATTTATGGTTTATTATCCAGCACTTTCCCTGAGTTTAGTTGGTTTTGGAGTAAAGAATAGTAAAAAAAAAATTGGTTTATTATCCAGCACTTTCCCTGAGTTTAGTTGGTTTTGGAGTTAGGAATAGTAATTTTTATGGTTTATTACGTAGTATTTTCTTAGAGTGTATATGTATATTAAAATAAGAAAGGAGATGTATGTTAGTTTTTATTGTTAACATTTTTATTTGCAAACACGTATTTATTTTAGTTGTTCACAATTAAATTGCTTTTATTTGGTTTTGGTATACAATTTTTGAAAATATTGAAAGACACGATTAACAAATGTTGATGTTATTCAGAATACATTATAAAGTGTAAAATATTTTAACATATATTTTTAATGTACATATGGAAAATCAATAATATATTTTTACATATATATTTTTTCAACAGTTTTGAAAAATTTTACATTTTTATGAAGTATAGTCATGTAGTAGTAAAGTAAGTATATTTTCAGTTCTTTCATTATAAACTTTTTGATTTTGATTTATTATTTTTTTGAAGAAAAGTAAACATTTTAGTACATTTGTTTTTACATTTTTTTAATACATTTTTTATAATTTTATTTTTGTCATAGATTTATATACTATGGGGCCGATTCCGATCTGGGTCGGAAAACTCTCCAACCGAGCCGGATCCAGAGAGATTTCCGACCGAGCTGGACTCCTACAGTCCGACAGAGCGAGTACGATGCGGCCGCGTGCTGCCGGACTCGATTCGGTCGGACTCTCATTGAAGTCAATGGGAGCTGGTCGTACAACGCGTACATGGGCTCCCATCGACTGAATGGGTACGTCGCAAACAAGTGCGCCCCCTACAGTGTGTACGCGTCGGTGCAACTCGCACCGCACATGCATGTTTAGGGGGACCCTTGGGTCCCCCCTGTGTTTGTCTCGTATGGCTACGGGTGCAGGGGGGTCCGGCACGGACCCCCCAAGTCCGGCTCCGGGAGCTTTTCCGAGCCGGACGCTCCGACTCGATCCGGCTGTCCGACGCGTCCATCGTACTCGCTCGGTCGGAGAACGTCTCCATTGCGTGGTGCGATTCGTGTCCGTACGAGTCGGTCAGAGCGGTTGGGATCCGGAAACGAGTCGGTCGGAAACAACGCGTACACTCGCATCGTACTAGCTCGTTCGGACAGCTGTACGAGTCGGTCAGACAAAACGCGCCCGGCTCCTATTTTCTCTGGGCGAATCCCGTTCGGTGAGCTTCCGGCCGAGATCGGAATTGGCCCCTATGTATTTTACAAAGTTATAGTTTGTACATTTTGTTTTTAATATTTAGTATATTAAATATTATTATTTAAAAAAAGAATATTTAATATATTAATTAATAAACATTGTTATATTGGTTGCACATTTACAATAGTCTTCTTGTAATTTTATATTTTGAAGGTGAGTACATCAAAGAAATATGCATTTTAAATATTTATTAAATATTATATTTAATCTTTTATGATAATATAATATATATTTGACATTTTTTGTACATTTTTACATTTTTTTCAAAATATAAAAATATATATTTAATTTTTGGGATTTTTTTATTATTTCTCATTTCATGTCTATGGGGAGTTAGTCTTTTTTCATTTCTATTACGCAGCCATTTTTATTTTCCATTTCCTCACTTTTCTGTCCATCTGTTTTGTTCGCAGATCATTGCGGAAGACGAAACCTCGCAGTTGGGAGCTGCAATTCGTTGGTTAAGGTAAGTTTGATTTAATTTACTTTTGAGGTAGTTTTAGGGTAGAGGGGAGGTAGTAGTAGTGTATTTAGATTTGTTAGGGTGTTACATGTTCGTTTTATGTGTAGTTTGGTGTTGTTTTGGTGGTTTAGTGTTTGATGTGTTTGACGTAGTGTTGAAGAGTAGTAGAGTGTTATATAGTGTTAGTTATGTGTTGTTTAATTATGTTATGTTGTATTTAATGTTGAAATTAATGTGTGTGGGTTTATATATGTTAAGGTGGGAGGGTGTTGTTTTTTTTTTGTTGCAGGTTTCCCGTTTTCTTAACGGATGGTACTGAAGACGCGTTTTTTTTTTAAAAAGGATAATGTATTTTGTTTCTTTGAAACAAATTACATTTTTACATTTCCTTTTATTTTTTGGGTGTGTTGGAGCATTTTTTAAGCTAATTTTCGGGTTTTTGAGGGTTTTGTTATTGAGAGGATTGTGTCGCTGGAGCCTTATTTCTACAGTTGTATTTTTGCATTTTTTGGGGGGCTTTCTTTTTGAATGGATTCGTGCTTCGATTTATCTATTATGGATTTGTTCGTTTTTGAGGACCATCTACTGCAACATAACTGTAAGTTATTTTTATTATTATGGGTGGGAAATGTTTTTGTTAACATTTGGTTTGCTCGTTTCTTTTATTTTAATAATTATTTTATGTCATATATTTATATGTACGTTTTAGTTTTTAAATGACATGATTATAATTATTTATATAAAAACAGTAGAATTATGTTGTTTAAATGTTTTGTCATTTTAAAATACTTTATGATGTTTGGTATTGTTTTTTTTTCAAAGTATAGATTTGGCTATTGTCTCTTGGTATTCTAGTCCTTTGGGGTTTGGGAATAGTCGAGTTTTGTGTTGTAGGTAGTCATACATTGTTTTTGTTTGCTTACTAAGTTTAGGACCTATTTTAGTGAGGTATTGTTCTAGCCTTAGTTCTTGATAGCTCTGTTCTTTTTTTATAGGACCTATTTTAGTGAGGCATTATTCTAGCCTTATGGGCTCATTACAATGGCGGGCGGACATCAGTCCGCCCGCCATCGCTGCGGAGCTGGGACTGCCCGCCGGTAATGCGGCGGTCCCGTTGAGTGCAATAGGATGTGCCCGCCACTATGGCGGGCGCATCCAGGCCCCTGAACATTGCGGACGGTGCTGCTGGCTGCAGCACCGGTCGCAATGCACAAATGGCACATAGTGCATTTCCGTGCACAACGTGGCAGGCGCCACGCAGTGCCTGCCACCTTGTGCATGGAAATGTAGGGGGGTACCACGGGTACCCCCCAGTGCACATAGACCCTCCCCCACACAGAGGGGGCCCGCAACGGGCCCCAGAACCCAGCCTCCGCCAGCCTTTCCATGGCGGTGGAACCGCCATGTAAAGGCTGGCTGACACCTGCACTGTAATCTGGCAGGTGGTGCCTGCTAGGCACCGCCGCCATTTCACACATGCTGACCGCTCCTCCTGGCAATCATGATGATTGCCATGCCGGAAGCGTGGAGGGCGGTCAGTGTGACCGCCGCGGTCAGTAAGCGATTCCTCCCCCCATCCTAATGTGGCGGGGGGAAATGGGAGCCAGATGGTGGAGGGACTGCCACCACCGGCCCGGCGGTGGCAGTCCCTCCGCCATCGTAATGAGCCCCTTAGTTCTTGATAGCTCTGTTCTTTTTTTATGGCTTCTATTAGTTTGTGTAAGGTTGGTTGTCCTCTTCCTATTGTGGCTTGGAAGGCATTATGCCATCCTTCCACTGCGTTATTAGTTTTAGCTTTTTGAGCAAGGGTGCTATCATAGATGTTTCACCAGGGGATTTGGAACTTTGGTTGCCTTCGGTGCCCTGACCTATGTAATCTTCCTACCCAGGTGTCTTCTAAGTAGTCCAGGAAGGGTGTTAGTTTTGCTTCGTTGGCTTGGTAGAAAGGGCTTTCAAGAAGTATGTTATAGTGGTTGGCTACTTCAATTGTTGGTACATAGGCCAGGGCTATTAATTTTTTGATTTGGTAAGCGAAGTTGCTATTTGTGGCGTAATCTATACTTAGAGTAGATTTTTGGAGATGTCTCCAGATACTTTGGTTGAAGTGATAATAGCAACCTTGTATTGCAATGTGTGGGTATATTTTTAAAATTGACTAAATTATTGCTTGTTCAAAGTCCATTATTATTTTTTGTGGGAAGTAGTTGTTGATTTGTTGTTTTATTTATTCTAAGGAGTTTTATGTAGGTAGTATTTTGCTTGTTGGGGAGTAGTGCATATATGAAGGGGATGTTAGTTTCTTCATATTCACCATGGATGGTATATAGTTGGTAAAAAGGCTTGGGGCAAACTTTAAATGTACCATCCATCATCCATGTTTCGCAATTTTTAACTTTTGAATGTTGATGTTGGTGGCAAAGATGATAATTTGTTTTTCATGACTGTTGTCAGAAAGAATGAATTTTTCATCTTTGTGTGTGACTGTGTATTCTTGTAAAATTTTGATTTGGGTGGTGTCTGAGTAGTAGATCTTTTAGTTCTGGCTATTAGGCGTTTTAGAGTGGGGATGGATGGTAGTTGTCCTATTACATGTTCAGGAACCTTAGTTAGTATGTTTTTCAATATTTGAGTACTGGTTTGTTGGGAGCTGGTGCTTGCTTCTCTGATGGTTTCTAAAGCATCTCTCACCTCATTTTCTGTGACATTGGGGGGATGGTTGTGTTCCCTGACATTAATAACATTTGTTTTGACTGTTGTTGCTCCCCCATAGCAAGAATTGGAGTAGTATTTACTACATTTCCAATGGGTTTTGTTTCCTGTTATTTTCTCTTGCGTGTAAGTATAGCCCATGTAGCCCAGAAGTAGTTTTCCCTTTTGTGAGGTGATGAATTTTGCTCCTTCTGTCATTTTTTGTACATCTGTGAATATATTTATATATATTTTTTTTATTATTAAGTATTGAAGAGTAAACATGTTTTTATAATTATTACATTTGAAAATATACTTACATATATCTTGTTTTGCTTTTCTTGATGGATATTTTTTTGATGTTCGTGGTTTATTCACTGGTTTCTTTTTTTCTGTTGGTTTAAAAGGAAAATGTTATTTTTATTAAAGTTTTACATTTAGTTTGATTATTTTGTTTATTTAATCTCTATTTTTATTTAGTTGTAAAAAATACTTACTATTTTTAGTTGATGAAGTTTATTTCGTTGCTGTTGTTGTTTTGTTGAAGTCTGTAGAAGCTATTAAAATAAAAGTATTTGTTAGGTATGTTTTGTTTTTTATTAATTTTCTTAGTTTTTATCAGTTTACTCTATTTGTTGATTAAGTCATATACTTACTTTGTTTTATATTTTTCGTCAATGTTGATTTTGTAGTTGTTTTGGACGTAAATTTTTGTTTTGAATTTTCTAGGTGGAGTTTTAGTGAAGCTTAATCTGTGAAATGTAAAGGAAAACTTGTTATAGTTTTAGTTCATTTGTTTATATTTTTTTAAGCTAATTTTATTTATTTATTGAAAAAGTTTTGTTCTTACCTTTAATGAAAGTTTTTCTGAATAGTTGTTTGTGTAGTTCTTTTTCATTCTGTTTTTTGTCTTGCAAAGTTTTGTGCTTCTTGCGTGTTTGTCCGTTTCACAGTGAATTTTGCGTTAATTAATTGATTGCTTTTATAGTGTTTTTTTAATTAGTTGGAGTTTTCTTTTGGTTTGTGTTGGTGTAGTTTAAATTTATTGGTCAAGATACCTTTTTTGAATTTTTGGGCAGTTATAATTTAATTTGTTTAATGTTAATTATGTTTATTTAATGTTTGTTTTTATTTTGTTTAGTAGTATAATTAAAATGTATGCGTAAATAAATGCTATATATTTTTATATATGTAATATATATATATGTTTGTTAATTGTTCATAGTTGTGATTTTTTTGATGTTGTAATGTTTGTTTATTTGTTTTTGTTTTTTCATTGCATTTGTTTGTGTTTTAGTTTTAATAATTTTGTAATTGTTTTTAGTGTTTGTTTTTAATGTTTGGTATCTTATTTGATTATATTATTGAAAATAGTTTTATGTTTAAATGTTATTTTTTGGTATAGTTTATATGTATTTTATCAATGTTTGTGTTGTCGATATTATTTATATAGATGTTTTATTGTGTTATATGTTATTTTAATGTTATCGATATTTTTGTGTTCATTTTTTGTTGTCAATATTTTTGTCATCGACATTTTTTTTAATGATTTTTTTTATCGATGTTTGTGTTATTTTAGTTTTGTGTATTGGGTGTCAATATTTTTGTATACAATATTATTGACTCGATTGTTTTGTATTTCGATAGTATAGGAGTCGATGTTGTATCAGTGATCCATTTCTAAATGGAGCTGGTAACTCCTGTTACCTAGGACATTGGGAACTACAGGGAACGTATGATGATGAACCCCTAATAAAAAAAACTCAAGAAGAAGTCTTAACATTGATTGTGACAAAAGAATAAATGGAGTTATGCACATTTGTGATTGTGTTACCAATAGGCATCGTTCAGAACACTTTGAATTTCTTTTGTCTTGGTATGAATACTTTCAGCTTGACTAGATGGCGGCCAAGATACTCCCCGAGGCACAATGCACAAAGTACTCAGAGAGTATTATAATCACTGGACACCCTTTTAATCCATTCATGTACAAAATAAGAATTGAAGCTAGCACATCTTCGAAATTTTAGTTTTTCTGCTGCAAATTAATGATTTACCCTGGAATACATTAGAGGTTACTGTTGGTAAATGCATAATCCTTGTCATCCTTCCCTTCAATGGCATTGATTCTTGATGTTTCTACCTGGTTTATCCCTTTGCCATCCAACTATTTCCTAAAAGGGGGTATCTGTGATCTTCATTATATTACCTTAGAAGTATGATTAAGGTATGTACAGATAACCTATTTGTGGTGGACAAATCATTTATTAATAAAAATAACAACATATTTCCTCAGATCCCTGTATGTTAAATTTGGGAAACCTTTTCTTTATAAAATATTGAACCCTTCCCTATCTATTTTCACACCCATTTTACATTTACACATATTGCTCAGAAACATGTCTGTTTTCAAATTGCACATTCTATGCCATGGTCTCCAAAAATGTCCATATTTTACAACATGCATTGACCGTATCTGGGTGAACACTTAAATACATGCAGAGGCAATATTTCAGTGGTCTTCTGAAGTTTTCTGCCAGAATGCACTAACCTGATTGCCGCATCCAAGGGAGCGGTATTCTGTTCTGCACTCCACAAATCCCAAACATTCACAGTACGAATATGAGGGCTAGCGGTAAACCTGGGGGAAAGAGGAATGGGATAGGAGAGACACCAGATATCATCACTCTGACTCATCTTCAGCTTGGCACTACTTGGCTTGTAGTGGATAATCTAAAAGCAATATTGCTAACATTTTAGAATTTTACGTGTGAGGCAAAAATCATTTTCTAAACTTAACAGGAATATAATAGTCACCCTAAATAATGAAATTATGATTCTGCCTAACAGCTGTTTTGCATAAGATGTTGTGTAGGAAGAATGGTGAGTATCTCATTGTTTCTCATTCAATTAACGGCAAACCGTCTCCCATGTCTTCATCATGATCTCTTCTGAATCAATGTTCGCAGAAAATATCAGTTGCTATTAGTTGGATATTACTTTTGTCGTCATCTGGATTCCAGCCCCAGACCCAGGCACAAAAACACCACAGTGCAGGTTACTTGTGTGTGTATGTGTTGTTGTGCCCAATGGACACATTGATGGCAAAGAAATGGGAAGTAATGTGCACAAACAGTTTTGGCATTCGCTTCACATGTGCAATCCCCATGTTTTAGAATGTTAAGTTATAATCAGCTACAGGCTGTTGACAAGGACGTGGGCAAAATTGAACTGTGCACAATTGTATTCAGCTCCTAGTAGTCACCTGTGCTAAATAGAGGTGTGAATACCATTAGACCCCTACTGTCTGGGTCTAAAGCCCATGTTTGTCTACTACAACTGAGTTGTTTATCGCCTCTTCCACTTATTTGCCAAACAATCAGTTCCACCTAACTCCGGAGCTCCGCGCTCTCTCGGGCGCTGCCATTGTAATTACGGCAGTTTTCACATCGTTTTTCTTCTGAAGTGGGTGCTTTTTGCAGAATGAATACCTGCCCCATGTGAAGCTGTTGTCTTTTCTCTACAATGCTCTTTGCTGGACCCTACATTCACCAGGTGACTTTGAAGGCTGCCTAGCAGCCGCCATTTTGTATTTTTGCTTCTTAAGGATTTCGCCTCAAAGCTTGGCTAGTTTTGATCAGTGGCATGATTTTTGCAATATATTTGAGTCTCCTTCTCATTTTTGTCATATTGTCTGTACTTTTTCACGGGGAAGAACAGTTTTTTAGAGGGATTTCACTGTCTGCTGAGTGCTCTATCCCCAATATTGTTTTTTTTACCTCACAAGTCTTTCCTGGTTTTACCATTTTGGTTCATGGGCAGAAGCAAGAAATTATTGCACTCTAGCAAGAGACATACAATTAGCGAGCCCCTCTCCAGCTCTGCTCATACTGTTCCTTCCATTAATTGTTCGCATCACTCTGGAAAAATGGCTCAATCTGTCTCATCTCGACCTCCGGCTTCGCCTATTCCTGTGCCTAAAGTACAGTTACCACCTTCTGCCAATAAAAGGCTCAAGCAGGATCCTCCTTCTCCACCCAAATCTCTGTCTCCTGTATCTTTGGACATTGTTTTGGAAGAAATATGTGCTTAGAGACCTTTTGTTGAGGAAACAAATACTCATTTACAGACTCTGGACAATAAATTGTCGTCCATGAATTCTTGTTTATCCTTGGTGGAACAGCAGGTCAGCGACGTACAGGATTAATCTGCCAGAATTACTTCTTTGGAGAGCTACTTAGAAAGTCTGCTGAGGATCTTGAAAATAGAAATCGGCGCAATAATCTTCGCTTATATGGCCTTCCTTGATACGGTTAACCACGCTCTCCTAATTGACCGCCTTGAAACAATAGGGATCAAAGGCAACGCACTTAAATTCATCTCCTCTTTTTTGGAAGACCGCATCCAGTCGGTCTCTCTTGGTGATTTTACCTCATCACCCTTCTCATTGCCCTGTGGAGTCCTCCTAGGCTAAGCCCCACTTTGTTCAACCTTTATGTGACCCCACTTGCAGACCTGATCAGATCATTCGGCTTCTCTCTGGTCTCTTATGCGGATGATACACAAATTGTTGTATCCATCACGGACAATCCTGGGGACACAGCAGCTCAGTTCCAAGATTGTATGCTCCACATTGGGGATTGGATGAGAAGCAATTGTTTGAAACTGAACTCCTCAAAGACTGAGGTCATGCTATTCGGTAATAATCCATCCTTCTGGTCCAACAACTGGTGGCCCCAGGAACTGGGGACTCTGCATAGCCCCAGTAACAAAGCAAAAAATCTTGGGATAATTATTGACACCAATCTATCCTTTGAAGGGCAGATAAACCACATCACCTCATCATGTTTTTTTATCCTAAAACTATAAGGAAAGTCTTGCCATATATTCCAACAAATCTACAAAAGAGGGTAGTTACAACTCTTATCTCCTCCAAAGTAGACTATGGCAACGCTCTCTTCATCAACATCCAAAAGCGTTTTCTTCAAAAGCTCCAAACACTGCAGAATGCCGTGGCACGGCTTCTAATGGGCATTCCAAAACATAAATCAGCTTCCCAAGCTTTGATTCACTTGCACTGGCTCCCTATCGACAAACGTATTCAATTTAAGGCACTCTGCATTGCCTTTAGAGCTCAACAAGCTGTTGGCCCATACTACCTGATTCAGCGTTTCTAACGCTAAATTCCTTCCCGTCCTCTACGCTCATCCACAAGCGGCAATCTCATAATCCCCAGATTTAAAAAAGCCAATTGGGGTGGGAGAGGCTTCATCGTCTGCACTTCCAGGCTATGGAACGCTCTCCCAACAGAACTTAAATCAAAGACAAATCTGTTGGACTTTAGGAAACACCTAAAAACCTGGCTCTTCCGCAAATAACCTACCTTTCAGTTCCTCTTAGCCTGTTTTGTCCACCTAGCGAGCGCCTAGATACCGCCGGGAGATTGTTGCGCTTCATAAATTTTCATTTCATTATATAAATTTCATTTCATTCCTGAGGGCATTGAGGGAGATGACCCTGTTACTTATTTCACTGCCTTTCTCCCACAGCTTCTGTACCTTCCTGCGTTGACCAAATTAAATATCCAACGTCCGCACAGACTCGGTCCGTGCTTTTCTTCCCCATCTGCTCCTTCAAAACCTCGTGGAGTAATTCTTTTATTTTTGAAATTTACTGATCTATTACAAGTCTTAAATGCAGCCAAGCTCAAGAAACAACTACTCTGGTCTGGCGCAAGATTGTTTTTATCTCAAGATGTTTCTACGTCTACTGCTAAACGACGGGAGGAATTCCTAGATCTCCGCCCTGCGCTTTGCACTCTTGGTGCACGCTATGGCTTATTCCATCCTTGCTTGTTTCAGGTTACCTTTCAGAACAAGACTTCTTCATTTAAAGATCCTGCAGATCTCAGGAAATATATTCATTCTCACTCTACATCCTCGATGGAGATTGCTGGTCCTTCCTCTATAACTTGACTTTAATAGTTATCACTTGTAGTGTTTGATCCTTTTTGCCTACTCTGTAGATTGTTGTTCTGTTATTTGCTTTTTTGATCACATTGATTCTTGAATGTTATTGCAGGTTTCTTGGAATCCATGTGCACCCGCTTCCTGTTTGTGTTATATGGCATCCCGATGTGGTTCGTTGTCCCCTGTTAGATGTGCTGTCTTCATATGTCTGTCACCACTCCTTATTTTTTCTGTTTTCCTGTGAAGGTACGTATTACAGTCGTCAGGTTCTGACATGTACTGTCTCTTCTTGTCTTTTCTTTCCCTCCCTTCCTTTCCTTTTCTAGTCTTTTATTCCCTTCCCATTTGATGATATTATTGCAGTGTTTCCCTTTTCCAGTTTCTTCTTCCCCTATATATTCTCTTTGTTTTTTCGCTGTTGATAGTGTAGCTCAATATGTATTCTTGTTATCTTACATTCAGAGTTATTTCTTGGAATGTGAAAGGTTTTGTTAATCCTATTAAGAGACAGAGAATTTTATCCCATTTAGCCTCCTATAATCCAGATTTGTTTTTTCTACAAGAAACACATTGAAACGGGGTTGGGTAGGTTCTGTTTTAGCTTTCCCTACTTCCACCAAGGAAAACTGAGCAATTATTTTATGTCATAAAAAATTAAAATGTATAGTTATATCTCAGGAGATTGATTCCGAGGGTAGGTGATTGTTAGCTAAACTGCTCATCAATAATATTTATTTGACGGTATTCAATGTATATGGCCCGACTCACTCGGACTATTCATTTTGGCCTACTATTGCAAAAAAATGTACTCAATTTAGAGATAAATTTTTAGGTCGAGCCTACAGCGTATGCGCTGGCTGCAAAACCTGTTGGAGTAAATAAAATGACTGCAGTCCCGCCTGCAGCTTACGATAGGTTCAATCAAGCGTCGCTCAGCTTTGCTGCCTTCGTACTCGTTGTGCAGCTGATAGCTCACTTCCGTTTATGGCTGAGGAGCACCGGCCAAGTACAGTTTTCTTGCTCTGGCATTTGCTATCTGTTGGTCCGGAGAACTCCTTTTCCTCTGCTGCCCTTCTCCCTTACGTGAGTGTTCAGGTTTTTTGTTTCACTCCAAGCGTTCGGCAGTTTTGAAGAGCCGCCCGTTTGTCGCCAATGTTCTAAGTGTGAGCGCGGGTGATGAAAGGCTTGCACTGACTTCACCGGTCATCCATGAAATTTGTTTACAACAGCACTGCTCTCAGAAAGTGCCTGTGTTCTCACGTCAGCCCGCGACTACCCCACTGCACAGCCCCCATCCGAGAGCTCGTTCGCCAGGGCTTGCCAGCAGGGTCGGGTTACTGCGCCCATGGAAAACATTCCCCATGTTGACAGCCGTACATCACTCTATACTCCCCTGCCCTCTATAAGAGCCTCAGCGACGGATTGAAGCTGGTCCTCCCCCAACCCCCAACAAAAACAGAACATCGAAAATTAGCCTACTCTTGCCCACATGACTGTGTAGCTTGATGGTTAAGCCGTTTGACCCCCAATCATAAGATTGGGGGTTCGAGTACCTCCATGGTCAGGCAGTTTTTTTGCAGAAAGTACATTTTATGAAATCTAGAATCCTGCTCCACATTTCAAAGTTTTTAAACCTATGCAGGATGCTGCTAAAGAGGTGGTGATTCTAACAAATGTAAGGGTAACATTTGGGAGATTTCGATTTAAATGAAAAACAAATGAATTTTAAGAGCACTTTCAAGTACAGTTACGCATTTTTTTAAAGGAAATTCTTGGACTCCTCTTCATGTAGTGTCGTCCTTATAGGTTAGGGCCTAGGGAAAGCATGCATGCGAACATTTTAGAAGAGGAAAGTGGAAGGTTTAAAAAAGAACTAATAATCGTGAGAATGTGCTTTTACCCCATTGATTTCTATTCAAACAGAGGCAATTTCAGGCGACACAGCCAAAATTAAGCCGTTTTTGGCTTAAAAATCCGGAGTTTCCCTCCTGAATCGGGTCAATTGACATGTATGCTGGGGTTAGAAGGCCCTGCCCACCATAACCTCTCTTTCACCTCCTATGCCCAAGTAGCACTGATTGCTGTTAGTATATAGAATTGCATAGTATTCCTGTGAGAAATGTATGTGAATATATGTATTTGCCTCACGTTCACGTGCAAAGGTTGCGTATTTCACAGTGGCAGGCTTGGTGACGGAAAACCCGAAATGTCATTGTACCATCGTAATCGTAATTTGCATCCTGCATTATCAACATTGTGATTCCCTACAACTCTCAGGGGCATATTACCAAGGGCCGGCGATACAATTATCGCCGCTTTAGCGTCCGTTTTTCGGGCGCAAAGCGGCGATAATTAAATCGCATTATTTACAAGGACACGCTAGCGCGAGTTTCCTTGACTTAGCTCCCATTTTTCACACGCCTCGCCTCGCATCGATAATGAGATACAAAGTAGGCGTGGCTGTGAAAACAACATGGGAAAATATCGCGAAGGCAGCTTCGCGATATTTACAACGAGGCGTAGCGATAATTTAAATCGCGCTAACTCTGCCTTAACTCAGGAATTTAACGTCAGTTAAATTCCTGACTAAGGCATACCTAACATGGGAGGTGGATTGTGGGGCTAAGGCCACAGGGCCTATCATCAAGCTTATCGCTGTTTTCCATGGCACATCGCTGGAAAACAAGCAATGTTCCATGGAAAACCCTGCTATCGCTGGAATATTTATCGCCATAGCGCTAAGCGTTGATAATACAGCGCTAGCTTGGCGATATATTCCAGCGATAATTAAAAGCGCTCTAAGCGCGCTCAGCGATAATTATCGCTGGGGCTTGATAATATACTCCCAAATCTATCACAAGGGCATGCTGAAGGCAAAACTCATTCAAGCTATCCTTCCTTGTCTCTTACATGGAAAGCTTTCAATAATTTGCATCTGCACTAGCAGACACGAAGCACCGAAAGATGACCAGCTGACTTTGTGAGTCGGTAATTATATGTTAAGAAAAAAATGCCGTTTAGAGGCAGTTTGCAGTGCACGAGTTACTGCTGAGGCCATATGCTAGAAACCTAGCAATACAATGGACTGTTGCATAATCACCACTCTACCCTTGTGTACTTTTTACAATGTAACAGTTTTTAGTGTTACTGGCTCTACCTCTTCAAAGGACAAGGGTCACAGTACAAGCACTTTGTGTTAAGTAATTACAGAGTCGTGATGAAGAACTGTATAGCTTAATTGCCAAATAAAGTCCACACCCGCAGAGAGCGTGCGTTAACATCGACTGCTTCCATACTGCCCACCCCCCAACACCCAAAAGAGAAAAGGAACATGAAACATGAGCCGCTCTTTCCCTCGTGACTGTGTAGCCTGATGGTTAAGGCGTCTGACTTCCAATTAGAGGATTGAGGGTTCGAGTCCCTTCGTAGTCAGGGTCCTGTTACTCCCTAAAGTACTTCCTAGTGTCCATCTCTCACTAGAGCACTGCACAATGTCCCTCACTACAACACTGCACAGCGTCCCTCAGTAAAGCACTACCCAGCATCCCTCACCAGATCCGTACAGTGTCCCTCACTAGAGCACCTCACTGAAGCACTACACTGTGTCCCTCACTAAAACCCTGAACTGTCTTCCTCACTAAAGCACTGCGCAGCGCACTGCACAGTGTCCTTCACTAAAGCAGTGTGTGGACTGTCTCTCACTAAAGCACTGTCTGCGCTGAGCGGCTCTCACTGTACTAGTGTTGGAAAGACACTATGATGCTGCACAAAAGTCAACTGGAGGCCCTACCAGACCATCAGAAGCAGCACATGTTGCACCTGTTCCAAGCAGGGCGCTTCATTGAGGTGAGCTAAAGAACCTTAGAATATCTGAGCCTGGTAGAGGAGACATCAAACTGCTTTTCTTTTCAGACACCTTCAACTTCTGGCCAAGTTAATGTTCCCACATGGGCTCCAATAGCTGTGGGCAACAAAGTCTTTCAGTCTGTGCCTTTATTTTCGAAAAATGTTAATGAGAACTAATTACTGTGAAGCTGCTTCAAGCACCTGAAAGGCCCTCTCCACCATATCATCTCTGAACTTTCTAACCCTCAATTGCCTCCAAGAAAAAAAAGCATTTACAATGCAATAGGTCTCGCATTTGCGAAAGTTTAATCTATTGGCATTGAAAATGACAATGCCTTTTATTTATCTGTTTTAAAAACAACACATAAATAAAAGGCATTATCATTTACAATGCGAATAGCTCAAAACTCCCACAAATGCGAGACCTATTGCATTGCAAATGCTTGTTTATTTTGGAGGGTGATTGTAATCAGATTATTGATCCCTTTTTTGACCGTCAATCCCAAGTTCGCTTTATTCCTCATAAATCTCATAAACAGTTTCTTATTACCATTTCTCAGACACACCTAGTAGATGCTAGAAGATTATGTCACCCTGATGCAATAGACTTTTCTTTTTTCTCTCCACCTCATGGCTCCCTCTCTCGATTAGACTATGGGGCCGATTCTGATTCCGGCCGGAAATCTCTCCGACCGAGCCGGACCCGGAGAGAATTCCGACCGAATCGGACCCTAGCAGTCTGACCGGACGAGTACGATGCATTCGCATGCTATCGGACTCGATTCGGTCGGACTCCCATTGAAGTCAATGGGAGCCGGTCGTACAACGCGTACGCGGGCTCCCATTGACTCAATGGGTGCGAGGCGAACAAGGGCGCCCCCTACAGCGGGTATGCGTCCATGCGCATCGCGGCGTACATGCACAGGTAGGGGGGACCCATGGGTCCCCCCTGTGTGCGACTCGCGCGCCTACGCATACAGGGGGGTCCGACGCGGACCCCCAAAGTCCGGCTCCGACAGCTTTTTCGAGCCGGACGGCGCGAGTCGGTCGGACTGCTCGCGGCGCGCATCGTACTTACCCGGCCGGGAAACGTCTCCATAGTGCGGTGCGAGTCGTGTCCATGCGAGTCGGTCGGAGCGTGTTGAAGCCGTGTACGAGTCGGTCGGCGATTTCGCGGGAGCTTGCATCGTACTCGCTCGGCCGGACCCGCGTACGATTCGGTCGGGAAACAGGGCTCCGAATCGGATCCGGTAAACCCGAATCCGATTCGGAGCACTACCGGCCGAGATCGGAATCGGCCCCTATATCTTTGTTTCTAAATCTTTAACTCAAAACCTCATCTCTTCCTCTAATGAACCTATTGTCATTTCTGATCATGATCTGGTTGTTGCTGATTTTGACTTGCTCTGTCCGCAGCCCAGGTCCTCTCGATGGCGGTTTAATAATTCTCTTCTACAGGATCCCCTTTATTCCTCTTCATTTATCTCTTTTGCTGATTAATTTTTTCTATTGAATAACAACCCAAATGTTTCTTCTTATTTATTATGGGACACTTTTAAAGCCACAGCTCGCGGATTTATCATAGATTATGGGGCTC
>CAWUFW010028679.1:0-20909 GCA_963921515.1 Calotriton arnoldi | reverse complement strand
ATGACTGTTTTTTCTCCCTACTCTTTTAGTGATGAGCATTAATACACACTTCATTTATAGCGTAAAAGTATGGGAAGCTGGAGAACAACAGTGAAGGAAGGGAATACGTAAATAATGAAATAATATATATATAATTGCTATGAATTTTATATATGTCTCCGTGTTCTATTACTAACACTCACTTTTTTATTGCAGATTATTATCCTTTAATAGAGAAAAATTATAATATAAAACTTTAACTTCTATGTATCTTTTCTCTCTTTCACAGATTAAGGACCTTTTTGCAGTAATGCAGGTAATTAATTGCATTTTTTTCATCTGTATACTATCAATACATATACGTTGTACACATAATTACTTATACTAAAACAGGTATACACACTAAGGAACACACTGACATATATACTAACACACACAGGTACTATTACCAATGCATACACAGACACACTCAGCTGCACATTAACGCAGACACAAACACACCCAGGCACATACTAATGCATTCACTGACACATCCTGGCAAATACCGATACATACACTAAAACACCCAGGCACACACACTGATTCATATGCTGACACATCCAGGAACACACTGATGGAGCTACACTGACACACATCCAGGCACAAAGTAATGCAGGCACTGACACACCCAGGCACACACTGATTCATACTGCTAAGACACCCAGAAATACACTCATGCATACTACTCTACACATGCAGGCACACATTGATGCATACGCTGACACACCCAGAGACACACTGATACAAATCACACTCTCCATGCATACACTGACACACCTATAGACACACTAATGCATACGTTGACACACACTGATACATACACTTATACACCCAAGCACACACACTGATTCATATGCTGACATACCCAGCCACACACTAATGCATATGCTGACACACCCAGGTAGCATACTACGTGCATACACTAACACACCCAAGTGCATACTAATGCATACGCTGACTTCACCCACCCAACACTCTAATGCATTACACTAACACACCCAGGTACAAACTCATGCATACAAATTTCCAAAGTGCCTATTCATTCTTTTACACTTCTTGTACTATAAACTAGGAACAATGGAGTGATGTTGGCTAGCAGGCCTCGCTGTAGGTGAGGTTCTGTGAACAACCTACCACAGCATTTAAAAACCATAAACATTCACAGAAAAAACACAGGTTACAGGGACATTATAGTTATAAAATATAACACAAAAAAACTAAAAAATCTACTGAAAAAAAACAAAGGTTACAGGGACGTTATAGCTATACTCACTGAATTTAGCCGCACAACACCATAGAAATTCAGGCAGTTATATTTACCAGCCCTAACTATAATTTACGTCCCCTATAATGCAGACCTGCTTATGATCCCACAGATGTCATTACTTCATAACATGGTCAATGACATCACCGATGACATCACTTAATGGCATCTCAAATGACATCACAGATGACATCATAAAGTGAGTATAAGTGTGTCTTCTAAGAATTTATGAGTGTTAAACATATGTACTAAGCTATTACATAAAGATTAATTAGTATACTAGGCTTATCACTAATGAGTGATACCACTTTTAACATATAATATATGAGTGGCTGTGTTTATCCATGTGTGAGTGTGTGTCTGAGTGGCTATATGGCGAGTGTGAGAAGGTCTCATGGGTGTATAAGTGGGATGTGTAAGTTGCTGTGTGGTGACTGAGTGGCTGTGTGAGTGGCTGTATTGGTGAGTGAGTGAGTAGAGCTAGAGGCGATAGTGGGTGGCATGAGTGGGTGTGTAAATGACTGTATGTGGGTGAGTGAGTGGTTGTCTGAATGGCTGGATGAGTGAGTGGCTGGGTGTGTAAGTGTGCTGTATGGGCTCAGTGAGTGGCTTCTTTCAGTGAGAGTGTGAGTTAAATGGAGGCTGGTGTGTGAGTGGCAGCTGGGAAGTGGAGAGTATGTGTCTATGGGAAATTGGCTGCATGTGGTGAGTGAACAAATTGTGTGAGTACTTCTATGGATATGTGAATGGGTATATAAGTGGTTGTGTGGGTCTCGTGAGTGAGTGTGTGATCGGTTTTATGTGGGTGAGTGAGTGGCTGCATTGAGAGGCTGGGGATGGGTGAGTGAGTAGGTGTATAAGAGGCTCTATAGGTGAATAAGTGGGTGTGTAATAGCTTATATGTATGAGTGTTTTGGCTGTGTGAGTGGTTGTATGGGAGAGTGACTAGTTGTGAAGGGAGTGGCTGCTTGGGTGAGTGAGAAGTTGTGTGAGTAGCTGCATGAGTGAGTGAGTGGGTGTGAGTGGCTCTATGGATGACTAAATGGATGTGTGAGGCACCAGTTTGGGTCTGTGGAATGGGTATGTGACTGGGAGTGTGAGTGGAAATACAAGAGGTTGCATGGGATGTGAGAGAGTATGTGTGAGTAGTTCTGTGGATGATGTCATCAGTGAAGTCATTTGAGATTTCATCAGTGATGTCATGAGTGATGTCACTGATCATGCCACTAGTGATGTAATATGTGAAGTCAGAAGCAGTGCATTACAGGGCATAAATTATAGCTAGCTCAGGTAAATCTGACTTCTGAATTTCTATGATTTTGCACAAGGGAAATCTGGAGCCTAACTATAACGTCCCTGTAACCTGTGTTTTTTCAGTGAATTTGTAAGATTTTTTTTATTTCTGTTTCCTAACTATAATGTCCCTGTAACAGTGTCTACATGGGGGCTGCGAAGGGGAGTCACAGTGTCTGTTAGGGGCTGTGAATGGGGTGTCACGGTATTTGTTGAGGGTTGTGAATGGGTATGACAGTGTCTGTATGGGGTCGTGAATAGGTGTGACAGTGTCTGTATGGGGTTGTGAATGGGTGTGACAATGTCTGTATATGTTTAGGAATGGATGTGACAGGTCTGTATGGGAATATGAGTGAGTGTGGCCAGTGTCTGAATTGTTATGTGAGTGGGTGTGAGAGTACCTGTATGTGGGTGTAAGAGTGGGTGTGACAACCTCTGCATGGGTATATATATATAGATACCTCACTGGTCATGGTCGCCAGTAGATAGTTATAGTTATGGACTCTATTTTCCATAGGAAATCCGCACCATTCTATTTGAAATAACTTTGGCGCTCGGTTGACGAATCTTCGCGAAATTTTCCAACTTGCTGGGGCGCTCCGGTCCGCCTCCTATCCTGAAAGTCTCGGGTGATTCGGTCAAGCAGGGGCCGAGAAAAAGGGGGTCCTAAAAACGTGTTTTCCTCATGCAATTTTCCATAGGAACCTTTAGTCTGCAGCTACAGCCCGAACTGCTGAACGGAATTACACCAAATTTGCCAAAAGGTAGCCCTTGGTTCAGGGTCGTGCCTTTGCTTAAATGGTGTAAACTGCTCAGTAGTTCCTGAGAAATTTGAAAAAGAAAACACATATATATCTGGACGGAGCCTAACCACACATGTCATCGTGAGATCTGGATTGGCTGTCAGCACTTCATCCTGGAATTGCTGGCAGCCATCTTGGGACCAATATAAATGATAGTACCCTCATTGAAATGCATTGTAGTGAATCGAAGATTTTGAGGGTTACCAAAAGGAGAACTATAAAGGATGATAACAGACTTTAGTTACATTAGAATTCATTTGTTGATGGTACCATACTAATTTCAGGAATTGTGGTGTGTTCTAAGGTGATTTTACCCTGTGAAAAACCTTCTGCTGGGATATCATGAATCATGTTTGAGAGAAAACTATTTTCTACATGCTTGTCCCATACAGTTTTGGAAGGTGCTCCAGAAGCCAAAATGAGAGCATATTTTCTGTAAATTCACATTATCTTTCCTCAGTCATGTGAGAATGAAGTCTGACATTCTCAGTAAAACATGTACATCCAACAAGGGCAGAGACTGTCAGTTGATTCCTTTGTGTTCTACTGCAGCTTCCCAGAGTGTTCTAAAGAACAACTAGAGTGCTAACAGCCTTACTTATGACAAAAAGTATGGCACACCTGAAGCCATCTTGATTGGAATAAACTGGTAACACTTAAAACATTTAATTTAAAAAGGAACAAAATGATGGGGTTCATTTTGTCATAGAAATTATGGTTAGTGCTGTAGAAAGAAAAATTAGGACATGTTTCAAGTGTGATCTCAAATATCTTCCCTGTTATATTTCAACAGGAGCAGCCTGTCAGTTGATGCCTTTGTGTTCTACTGCAGCTTCTCAGAGTGTTCTAAAGAACAACTAGAGCGCTAACAGTCTTACTTATGACAAAATTAAGGCACACCTGAAGCCATCTTGATTGGAATAAAATGGTAACACTTAAAACATTTAATTTAAAAAGGAACAAAATGAGGGGGTTCATTTTGCCATAGAAATTATGGTAAGTGCTGCAGAAAGAAAAATTAGGACATGTTTTAAGTGAGATCTCAAATATCTTCCTGTTATATTTCAACAGGAGCAGCCTGTCAGTTGATGCCTTTGTGTTCTACTGCAAGCTCCCCAGAGTGTTCTAAAGAACAACTAGAGTGCTAACAGCCTTACTTATGACAAAATTATGGCACACCTGAAGCCATCTTGATTGGAATAAACTGGTAACACTTAAAACATTTAATTTAGAAAAGGAACAAAATGATGGGGTTCATTTTGTCATAGGAAATTATGGTTAGTGCTGTAGAAAGAAAAATTAGGACATGTTTCAAGTGTGATCTCAAATATCTTCCTGTTATGATTTCAACAGGAGCAGCCTGTCAGTTGATGCCTTTGTGTTCTACTGCAGCTTCCCAGAGTGTTCTAAAGAACAACTAGAGCGCTAACAGTCTTACTTATGACAAAATTATGGCACACCTGAAGCCATCTTGATTGGAATAAACTGGTAACTCTTAAAACATTTAATTTAAAAAGGAACAAAATGAGGGGGTCTCACTTTGTCATAGAAATTATGGTTAGTGCTGTAGAAAGAAAAATTAGGACATGTTTTAAGTGAGATCTCAAATATCTTCCTGTTATATTTCAACAGGAGCAGCCTGTCAGTTGATGCCTTCGTGTTCTACTGCAGCTTCCCAGAGTGTTCTAAAGAACAACTAGAGCGCTAACAGTCTTACTTTATGACAAAAGTATGGCACACCTGAAGCCATCTTGATTGGAATAAACTGGTAACACTTAAAACATTTAATTTAAAAAAGGAACAAAATGAGGGGGTTCATTTTGCCATAGAAATTATGGTTAGTGCTGTAGAAAGAAAAATAAGTGCTAAAACACTACCCCCAGCACGACACCCTACACTACCCAAACATAACTGCACTACCCTAAACCCTAAAACACTACCACCAGCACGACTCCCTACACTACCCAAACACCACTGCACTACACTAAACCCTAAATATACCCCAGCATGACCACCCACACTACACAAACACCACTGCACTACTCCTATACCCTAAAACACGACCCCTACACTCACACAAACACGACTGCACTACCCTAAACCCTAAAACACTACCCACAGCATGACCCCCTTCACTACAACAAACACCACTGCACTGCCCTAAACCCTAAAACACTACCCCAGCACTACCCTCTACACTACCCAAACACCACTGCACTAACATAAACCCTAAAACACTACCCCCAGCACAACCCCCTACACTACACAAACACCACTGCACTACCCTAAACCCTAAAACACTACTCCCAGCACGACTCCCCACACTACCCAAACACCACTGCACTACCCTAAACCCTAAATCTACCCCCAGCACGACCCCTACACTACCCAAACACCACTGCACTACCCTAAACCATAAAACACTACCCCCAGCATGACCCCCTACACTACACAAACACCACTGCACTACCCTAAACCACTAAAACACTACCCCAGCATGACCCCTACACTACACAAACACCACTGCACTACTCCTAAACCCTAAAACACTACCACCAGCATGACTCCCTACACTACTCAAACACCACTGCACTACTCCTAAACCCTAAAACACTACCCCAGCACGAACCCCCTATACTACCCATACACCACTGCACTACCCTAAACCCTAAAACACTACCACCAGCACGACCCCCTACACTACTGCACTACTCCTAAACCCTAAAACACTACCTCCCAGCACGACCCCCTACACTACCCAAACACCACTGCACTACTCCTAAACCCTAAAACACTACCCCAGCACGACCCCCTACACCACCCAAACACCACTGCACTACCCTAAACCCTAGAAAAGAAACCCCCACCCCATGCCCAATCCCCTTACCTCTCACTCCTCATGGTTCCTCCTCCTCGTGGTTCCTGCTTCACGTCATCTCTGAGGGCGGTGCATGTCGATGCTGAGGAAACAGAACAGCCTCTGCTTCCTTACAACGACATGGATCGTTTCACATGTTTTAGAACGCATGGTCATTTACTATACATACCTTTACAACAAAATTCGTTGTAAAGGCATGCGTGGTAAATGACCATGCGCTCTAAAAATGCGTAGTAATGACTTCGTGATGTACAACGCATGCGTGGTAATGCATGCGTTGTAATGGTATCGCAAAGTAAAAAGTGCGTAACGGCTGTTTACCGATCGAAGCTGGCCCCTGTTCTTCAGTGAGACGTTTATTTGATTAATTAGGAGGAAGGAATGTGGCTTTTTACCGAAAAGTGCATTCCCGGCTGTTGTATTGTGAAAGTGTCCGCGTGGCCTGGTTTCACTTCCGGTGAGAGAGTGGAAGAGTCTGTTTGGATCTAAAGGAGTTCTGTTGTTGGACGGGCGCTGGCGCGACATGTCATCAGAAAACGTAGCTAATGGAAATGCGCCCTCCCTGAAGTGTGGAGCAGTGCCATGAGAGGTCAACGAGTGTAGCGCCCCACCGCAGTATGACCGTATCACGCGTGACCCATGTGCCGCCTCCAGGGTACGGGAGGCAGAAGCGGCATCGCAGGTCCTCCTTGAAGACTGTTGTAGCACTAATTCTACATTTTGGTACTATGGGCATTTTAACTTCGTTGTTCCTGCCAGATACAAAGAGAAGATCCTGTGTTATTCAGTGCCCTCGTTACCTTTTTTGTGGGTTGTGGTGCTTGTCACTTCGCTGCCCCGCTGGTGCACACGACTGGGCACCCCACCTCATGTGCCATCTGCAGGGCCTCTGCCCTCGGATCACTGGTTTTCGGTTTCTGGAGTGGCAACATAAACAGCTGTTCCTAAAGGACTAGCCTGAACACTTAGGTGAATATCCCCTGCACCAGCATTCCACAGAAATTCTTCCTAGCTCTCCCACGTCAACGAGCACGGCTCCGCCGCGACACCGTATGACGTCATCGGAGCCATAAGAAGACCTCGCCGGCGTGCTGACGCCAGTTCCACTCCATTTTTTCCGTGCCACCGAGGCAAACAGGGACCGAGACATTTTCACATGTATACATAGTATAATAAATATATATATATATTCACTGAAAAAAACATAGGTTTCAGGCACGTTATAGTTAGAAATTAGCATTTAAAAACCTTAGAAATTCACTGAAAAACCATAGGTTTCAGGCACGTTATAGTTAGAAATTAGCATTTAAAAAACCTTAGAAATTCACTGAAAACCATAGGTTTAGGGGCGTCATAGTTAGTTGGACATTTCACTCGTACAAAACCATAGAAATTCCCCCGTTATAGTTAGTCTCAGCTAACTATAACTCGCGCGCCCGCAATGCACTGCTGATGACGCCACATATTACATCACTCATGACATGGTCAGTGACATCACTCATGACATCACTGATGACATTCAAATGACATCACTGATGACATCATCCAGTGAATGTGTGTTTTTCTGAAAATTAAATATGTTTTATATATGTATATCTCAAGGTCGATGGAAGAATAAATGGGTATATAAGTGTCTAAATGGATGATTTTTTTGTAAAATTGATTGTATAACTGACTAAGTGTATCTTAGTGAATACATGGGTTAGTGAGTAATGTTTAAATATGAAAATATCTGTATCAGTCTCTCACTTTGTGTATAAGTGGCTGCATGGGTTGGTGAGTAGCTACATGGAGTGTCTATATGGGTTATTAGTTGGTTTTTGAGTATCAGTATGAGTGTCTGAGTAAGTCTGTATGGTTCGGTGGGGTATTACTTAGTGCATAGATGCATGAATGAGTGACTCACTGTTTGTATGTGTTGAAGACAGCATGTGTGCAGGTCTGTATAGGTGGGATGAGTATGTGTATGGGTGTGTTAGTGAGTGAATGACTGTCTCAATAGTGTCTTTATGAGTAACTACATATGTTTTAAACTAGTATATGTGAGTATTGGTGTATATAAGTGAGTATATGTGAGAGTGAGAGATTGGAAGAGTTCTCTGTACAAATAAGTAGGTGTTTCTATAAGTGATTGTTTAAGAGAGTAAAGTATGTGTAAGTTTCTGTAGAAGTAAGTGTGGTAGTGTGTGTATAACTGTATATGCAAGTAAATGGATGTTTGATACTTTGTTTGCATGTGTGACTAGTGTGTGTGAGTAACTCTATGGATGAGTGGCGGTGTGTAACAGGATGTATAGGTGTATGAGTACATATGATGAGTGAGTACATGTATGAGTGACTGTATAGGGACTGTTGGTGAATGAGTGGATGTGTGTGTAGATCTTGGAATTACTGAATAGGTGTGTTGTAACTGGTATTGGTATGTCCATTGTTTTGAAAATGTTAGTTTGTATTTTTGAGTGTGTGTGTATCAAAGGTTATATTAGGGTGAGAGGAGGTCTGCCACTCTATCACAAGGATGATGTCATCAGTGATGTCATCAGTGATGGCATTTGAGATGTCATCAGTGATGTCATGAGTGATGTCACTGACCATGTCATGAGTGATGTAATATGTGACGCCATCAGCAGTGCATTGCGGAGCGCGCGAGTTATAGGTTAGCTGAACTAACTATAACGGGGAATTTCTATGGTTTTGTACGCAGTGAAATGTCCAACTAACTATAACGCCCTGAAAACCTATGGTTTTTTCAGTGAATATATATATATATATATATATATTCACTGAAACCATAGGTTTTAGGGACAGTTATAGTTAGTTGGACATTGCACTCGTACAAACCCGTGAAATTCCCCGTTATAGTTAGTTCAGCTAACTATAACCGCGACCCGCAATGCACTGTTGATGACGTCACATATTACATCACTCATGACATGGTCAGTGACATCACTGATGACATCATCCAGTGACTGTGTTTCTGTAAAGTGAAATATTTTTAATATATATAGGGAAAGGTGTATGGAAGAATGAGTGGGTGTATAAGTGTCTGTATGGATGATTTAGTAGGTGCGTGACTAACTCTATAAGTGAGTGATTAAACGTATCTTACTGAATGCATGGGTTAGTGACTAAACTGGGTGAATGTCTGTATCCGTCTGTCTGTTGCTGTGTAAGTGGGTGCATGGGTTTGTGAATAGCTACATGAGTGTCTATATGAGTTATTGATTGGCCCTCTGAGTATCTGCATGGGTGCCTGAGTGCTTGTGTGGGTGGGGTGTGTGCCACTCCTGTAGCATAGATGTGTGAGTGGGTGATTCACTGGGTGGATGGTTTCAAGAGTGCATCTGTGATAGACTGCTATGGGTGGGTAAGTGTGTAAGAGTGTGTTAGTGAGTGAATGTACATCCCAGTGGTACATGTGTGAGTAACTACATATGTGAAAGGCAGTATATATGTGTGTTGGAGTACATAAATAGCTATAAGCGAGAGTGTGTGATTGTGAGAGTGACTGTATGTGATGAGTGTGTGCTTGTATCAGTGATTGTATGAGAGCGTAAGAATGTGCTAGTATTTGTATGAGTAAGTGAGCTGGTGTGTGTGTAACTGTATAGCAGTGAGTAAATGGCAGTGTGTTTAATTATTTGCATGACTTGACTAGGTGTGTGAGTACCTCTATGGATGAGTGGCGTGTGTTTGAGTGTCTATATAGGAGTATGAGTGCATATGATAGTCCTGTACTGAGTGACCGCAAGTATGAGTGACTGTACGGGTGAGTGAGTGGATGTGTGTGTAGACCTAAGAATCAGTGAGTGGGTATGTACTGTAGTTGCTGGTGTTGGAGTGTCTATGGTTTTGGCGAATGGCAGTCTGTAATTTAGAGTGGGTGTATCAAAGGTTAGTGTTAGGGTCTGAGGAGGTGCATCAGATTATCACGTGGAGTGATGTCATCAGTGATGATCATTTGAGATGTCATCAGTGATGTCATCAGTGATGTCACTGACCATGTCATGAGTGATGTAATATGTGACGTCATCAGCAGTGCATTATGGGCGTCGAGTTATAGTTAGCTGAACTAACTATAACGGGGAATTTCACGGTTTTGTACGAGTGCAATGTCCAACTAACTATAACTGTCCCTTAAAACATATGGTTTTTTTCAGTGAATTTGCAAGGTTTTTTAAATGTTAATTTCTAATGCTATGACGTGCCTGGAGCCTATGGCTTTTTCAGTGAATATATATATATATATACATATATATATATATATTCACTGAAAAAAACCACAGGTTTCAGGGACATTATAGTTAGTAGGACATATCACTCGCGATAAAACCAGAGAAGTCCCGGCCATTATAGTTAGTAGAGCTAACTATAACTCGCGCCCCACACTGCACTGCTGATGAGGTCGCACATTACATCACTCATGACGTGGTCAGTGACATCACTGATGACATCACTGATGACATCTAAAATGACATCACTGATGACAGGGGTGCAGAAAGAGGCAAGAGAGGTGCGTGAAAGAGGGAAGAATGGTACAGAAAGAGGCAAAAAAGAGGGGCACAGGAAGAAGCAAGTGAGGTGAAGAAAGAGGCAACAGAGGTGCAGAAAGAGGCAAGAGAGGTGCAGAAAGTGGAAGAGATGAGCAGAAAGAGGCAAAAGGAAGTGCAGAAAAAAGAAAGGTGCAGAAAGAAGCAACAGAAATGCAGAAAGAGGCTAAAGAGGCTGCGTGCAAAGCAAAGCAAAGAGTGCGTTTGCACGCCAATTAGTACCAATTTAATGGCCCACATTTATCAATAAGTAAATGGTGACCATTCTAGGTTTGCAAAGGGCCTTTTACCATGCTGTAACACTTGTTGCTGCATTTTTGGCAGTGTTTGCTTGAGCAGTTTGAAACGAGAAACAAAGTTTTTTTTTTGTTCAAATCTGCAGATTATGCGAGCAAATGATGGATTATGTGGCATTGCAGAAAATGTATAATTGTGCCGAAAGTCGGTGCAGCCAAATAGTCACATAATTCCAGTGGCCCTGCTCATACTCCTCCGACTAGGTCCAGAAGTGCTCCTCAGTGGCTCCTTCTTTTTTTTTGTCTCATTGGAGTTTATAGTTTAGCTTCCATGGAAATGAGTAACACTAAACCTGATGTTACCACTCCACAACACAGACTACCATACCACACATAATTACTCTCCATAACACATAATCTCACTCTACATAATTCCTATACACAAAATACCACATACTTTCTATCCACATAATTTCACTGCAACAAACATACCACATAATTCCACTACACACAACGTACATCCACTCCACTCCAAAAAACATTAGTAAAAACTTTTTACATTTACAATGCCAATAGCCTTAACTTTCGCAAATGCGAGACCTATTACATTCCAAATGCTTCTTTAACCAGTAGACGCCGCTTGCAGAGTGGTGGAGAAAGGGAGCTCGGCCTCCAACCAGCGCTAGGAATTCCGCTGCGTAGGACTTACCATGGAAGGCTTTTGGCCCCCAAAGTCCCTCAGGAGTAAAGTGGACTTCATCCCCCAACCAGTAGTGCGGTGAGGCACGCTTGCAGAGTGGTGGAGAAAGGGGGCGTGGCCTCCAAAGACTTTTTTTAGCAATCCCACTTGTATGGGACTTACTGGAGTGTAACAGGAGGGGGTAGTTAGCCCCCAAGCAATATTCTTGGGGCCAACTACCCCTTCTATTACCCTCCAGTAAGTCCCACATAGCAGAATTGCTAAGCTCATAGCAGGCCATGCCCCCTTTGGGCCCAACCACTCTGCAAACGCGCTCCTGGTGCGCTCTTGGGATGGGGATTGGAAGTCCCCTTCGGTGCTGGGGGTCCTTAGGGGCCAACTAGCCCTCCTGTTATCTTTAGTAAGCCCCACACAGCTGGATTGCCGGCTTTTTATTTATTTGGTTTTTTGGAAGGTGGGCTGTGTGATCCCCCTTCCCCACCTCATTTTTGGGCCCTCGGGACCCCCATCCCCCAGGGCCTGGAGCATTTTTTAAATTAAAAAAACATTTTTAAAACAGGAAGGGGTCCGCGTGGCCCCCCTTCACTGGGCCACTACATGGCCCCGCGACCCCATCCCCCGGGCCTGGCCTCCCGTTTAAAACATTTTTTTAACGGGCCCCTCCCTGGGCCACTTATGGCCCCATGGGACCCCATCCCCTGGTGCCAGCCCCTCAACAATGTGGGACCGTGGGGGAGCCCCAATACCCCCATGGTCCCAACTGGCTCCCCTCCTCCTGCGGGAGGCCGGCATTGCTTTTGGGACAAGCGGGCAGCTGCTGACATGCAGCTCCCCTGTCCAAAAGCACATGAGCTTCAGCTTCATGGAAGCCAAGAGCAGTTTTTTCTGCTCTCGGCCTCCATGAAGCGAACTAGAGCCATGCAATGACAGGGCGGGAGCACGGCTCCTGCCCCGATCATTGCGAACTGCAATGTCCCGGTGTGTGGGCACCCTGGGACATTGCTAGAGCTGGCCCTGTGGGGGTGGCGGTCTCTAGGGCCATCTCAGGGCTCCAGGAGGGCCCATGGCCCCCTCCCTTTGTGGCAATAACTCCAGGGAGGCGGGTGGTCCCCAGGGCAGTGTGGGGGGACAGGAGCCCCCACACTTATTTTTTTAATTAATGAAGCCCTGGGGAGGTGGTGGTCCCTCGGGGCTTGGGGGGACCGTGAGGCCCCCTGGTCACTACAGCCAGCAATGCCCCAGGGAGGTGGCAGCAGTCCCTGGGGCAGCATGGGGGCAGGAACCCCCCTAACGCCTTTGCATCTTTTTTAAACCCAGGGAGATGGCGGTCCCCGGGCTGTGGGGCAGCTGCGTGTCTCCCGGATGTAATCAACATGGCCCTGGGGAGGTGTCAGTCCTCGGGCTGCGTAGCCCTCATGCGGCCCCCACACTATATTTTTTTGGATTGCCCTGGGACCTGGCCCACTCCAGGAGCTGATTAAACCTTCCTGCGCCTTTGTTTTTTTGTTATTTTTCATTGCTGGTGATTCGCGCACCCAGCGTGAATTCCCAGCCGTATTTATAAAAACAAAGTGGCCGCTTTTTTGGGGCGTACCCCCTGGAGCAGGCCTAGGGGTCATGTGCGGAGAACAAGATGTGCTGCCAACACTTCTTGGCTCTGGAGTGTTGACAGCCAATCAAAATTGCGTCGTGCTCGGGAGGCTCTGCGAACCCTCCTCAGCCACCAGATACTCTGATAGTTTTTATTTTTTGAATTTCTCAGAAAACTACTGGAACAGATTGACACCATTTTAAAAAGTGTTGTTTTTGATCCAAGAGCTGCCTGTTTGCCAAATTCTGGTGTAATTCCGCTCAGCAGTTCGGGCTGTAGCTCTGTCTAGAAGTTCACAGGCGGAAATTAACATGGAGAAAATGTGTTTTGGGACTCCCCTTTTTTCTCGAAGCCCCCGCTCAACAAATCACCCCAAAACTTTCAAGACAGGAGCTGACCTGGAGTGAACCATTAGTTTTTGGAACACTTCGCGAAGATTCATCAAATGGTGCCAAAGATATTGGCAAAAGAAAAAAAAGCTTTTTGAATAGAAACGAGGTCCTCATTCATAACTCACCCACTGGCGACCGCCAGCAGGTAATATATATATTCACTGGAAAAAACTCATTGGTTTCCACGGACGTAGTTAGGGAATTAGCATTTGAAAAACATCGGAAATTCACTGAAAAATCCACAGGTTTAGATGTTATAGTTAGGCTGACATTTCACTCGCAGACAAAACCAGAGAAATTCAGCCGTTATAGTTAGCTGAGCTAACTATAACTCACTGTCCCCAAGCAATGCACTGCTGATGACATCACAAATCAGCATCACTCATGACATGGTCAGAGATATCACTGATGACATCACTGATGACATCTCAAATGACATCACTGATGACCTCACTGATGACATCATCCAGTGACTGAGTGTTCCTAAAAGTTGATGAATGTTATATTATCTACTGGTGGTCGCCAGTAGATAGTTATAGTTAGGACCTATTTTCCATAGGAAATCCGCGAGCATTCTATTTCCTGAAATAACTCTTGCGTCGGTTGACGCATCTCCGCGAAATTTTCAAACTTTATGGCCCAAGCTCCGTCCGCCTCCTACCCTTGAAAGTCTCAGGGTGATTCGTCAAGCCGGGGCCGAGAAAAAAGGGGGTCCCAAAACGTGTTTTCCCCATTCACTTCCCCATAGGAAACTTTTTAGATCGACGGCTACTAGCTCAACTGCATGAAAACGGAATTATCACCAAATTTGGCAAAGAGGTAGTTCTGGTTCAGAAAAAGAACCCTTTTGTTAAAATGGTGTAAATCCGTCTCAGTAGTTGCGGAGAAATTAAAAAACAAGAGTCAAAAAAATCAATTTCCCATAGGAAACTTTAGACACGGGCTACAGCTTCGACTAAGCTGAACGGAATTACACCAAATTTTGTGCAAAGAGGTAGTGCTTGGTTCAGAAAGATCCCTTCTTGTTAAATGGTGTAAATCCGCTCAGTAGTTGCTGAGAAAAAATCAAAAGTAAAAGTACATATACATCTATGGCCGCTGGTCGGATTCGGCGCACCCTCCGCATCACGAGCTGTCTGCCAACTGGCTGTCAACACTCCAACCAGGAAGTGTTGGCAGCCACCTTGTTCCTCGGCAGAACCCAGGCACACGAGCAGTAAAAAGTGCGCAAAACGCACAAAGGGGGCAGGGTAGAAACACCCTGACCTCTAGGGAACTGCTCAGTGGGGTCCCACAAGGACCCCTGGGCAGAAAAAAGCATTTTCTTTTTGTAAATCGGCAGGATGCGCTCAGGGAGCGCGAATCCTGCCGGAGAAAAAATAATCGGCGGGGCGGCCTCCCGCGCTCGATTGTATTTTGCCCCCGGTGGCCCAAGTCCCGGGGGCATGGTGGGGGTTAGCTCGAGGCGTGGGGGGCCTCAGCGGGCCCCCCAAGCCCCGGGGACCGCCACCCCCCGGGCTTTCTGTAAAATGGTGCGGGAGGGCCTCTGAGCCCTCCCGCAGCCCCGGGGACCACACCACCTCCCGGGCTTCTTTTTTTTTTTTTAGTTTTTCCTGTGTGGGAAGGGCTCCCGAGCCCCCCACACGCCCCGGGACCGCCACCTCCCCCGGGGCACTAACAAACTAAAATGGGGGTCCGTTTTGCCCCCCCGGCCCTCGGGGACCACCACCTCCCCGGGGCTTTGCTGATGTGGGGAGGGGGGCCGCGCGCCCCCTCCTGGAGCCTGTGATGGCTCCTGGGGACCGCCACCCCCAGGGCCGCTTCCTGCAGTGTCCCGGGTGCCTACCCCCGGACACTGTTGTTTGCCATGACAGGACGGAGACTCGCGGCTCCCGTCCTGTCATTGCAACTGCTTTGGATATTGGAAGAGAGAGCAGGAAACCTGCTCTCGCCTCCAATATCCAAAGACAATTGCTTTTCCGACACGGGGAGCAGCATGTTAGCTGCTCCCCATGTGTAAAGCTAATGCCGGCTCCCGTAGGACATCGGGAGCCGTGCGGGACCGTGGGGGGTTTGGGACCCCCCACAGTCCCCAACCTGAGGCCAGGCCCCGGGACGGGGTCCCCGGGTGAGGAATCGAGGGGGCCACGCGCCCCTCCCAGAAATAATTTTTTTTAAATTTAAAAAAAGAAAAGGTGGCATGGCCCTGGGGGATGGGGTCCCCAGGGCCCAAAATAATAAAGGAAGGGGGCCACACAGCCCCCCAACAGGGAAAAAAAAAAAAACGATCGCCCGCAGGCCCCGCCCCCTTCCTCACCACTTGCAAACGCCTCTGGCGCGATGCAGATGGGGAGTGACCCCTTGAATACTGGGTCTTGGCCAACTAGCCCACCAGGACCTCCAGTATGCGAGCTAAGGGTGCGTTGCAGAGAGGTGTACAGAGGCCACGCCCCTTTATACACCTCTCTGCAACGCAGCTCTGTGGCGCTTTTTGGAGGTACATGGTGGGCCAGTTGGCCCCTAGGAACCCCTCAGGATTCAAGGGGACTTAATCCCTCAACTTAAAACGCGCCACGGGTCGCGTTTGCACAGTGGTGAAGGGAGGGGGCGGGCTTCAGGTGACATGTGTGCAAACAGGCCCGTGTGGCGGCTTGAAGATGGGGAATTAAATCCCTTTCATCCTGAGGTGGGTCCCGGGGGCCAACTAGCCCAACAGGTACATCCAGAAGCGCGATAGAGCTGCGTTGCAGAGAGTGTGTAAAAAGGGTGTGGCCTCTCTACACGTCTCTCTGCAACGCAGCCCTCTGGCGCATACTGGAGGTTCCTGGTGGGCTAGTTGGCCCCTAGGGACCCTCATGATTCGAAGGGGACTTAATCCCCTAATCTTAAAACGCGCCTACAGGGCGCGTTTGCTACAGATGTCACCTCAGGCCCGCCCCCCTACCTTCACCATTGTGCAAATATTCCTCTAAAATCTGCCGAACTACGAATCCGGATTTACTCACCTGTTATCAGGAGAGACCTCAGTGCTGCATCTTTCAGCCCAGTACTAATCCTGAAAAGTAATTTTAACCGTACTTACCAGTAACTTGAATTTCTCTTCCATAGGATATCATTGCCTGCTTTTTGCTGAAAAAGTTTCTAAGTGTTGATTTTTGAAACATACAAATATTCCTCTAAAATCAGCCGAAATACTGAATTCCGATTTACTCACCTGTTATCAGGAGAGACCTCAGTGCTGCATCTTTCAGCCCAGTACTGGTCCTGAAAAGTAATTTTAACCGTACTTACCAGTAACTTGAATTTCCTTCCATAGGCTAACATTGACTGGTTTCACTTGGAAATTCTTCTAAGTGTGGAGTTTTGGAACTTTAAAATATTCCTCTAAAATCAGCCGAAATACGAATTCCGATTTACTCACCTGTTATCAGGAGAGACCTCAGTGCTGCATCTTTCAGCCCAGTACTGATCCTGAAAAGTAATTTTAACCGTACTTACCAGTAACTCTGAATTTCCTTCCATAGATATCATTGTCTGCTTTTGCTGAAAAAGTTTCTAAGTGTTGATTTTTGAAACATACAAATATTCCTCTAAAATCAGCCGAAATACAAATTCCGATTTACTCACCTGTTATCAGGAGAGACCTCAGTGCTGTATCTTTCAGCCCAGTACTGGTCCTGAAAAGTAATTTTAACCGTACTTACCAGTAACTTGAATTTCCTTCCATAGGCTAACATTGACTGGTTTCACTTGGAAATTCTTCTAAGTGTGGAGTTTTGGAACTTTAAAATATTCCTCTAAAATCAGCCGAAATACGAATTCCGATTTACTCACCTGTTATCAGGAGAGACCTCAGTGCTGCATCTTTAGCCCAGCACTGACCCTGAAAAGTAATTTCTAACCGCACTTACCAGTAACTTATATTTTCTTCCATAGGAATCCATTGTCTGGTTTTCAGCTGAAAAGTTTCAAAGTGTCGATTTTCACAAACTACAAATATTCCTTAAAAATCGCTCTGTATGACTTAAACGCATTCTTCAACTGTTTACAGGAGATGCACCAGTGCTGGATCCAGGATCCAACACTGAGTAAGAAAAAGTAACGATAACAGTTTTTACCTGCTAAGTGAATTTCCTTCCATAGGATAACATTGGTGATTCTATGAGAAAAAGTTTCTAAGTGTCAACTTTTAAAATACAATAATATTCCTTAAAAATCACTACTGTAACCAAAACGCGTTTACTCAACTGTTTACAGGAGATGTCCCAGGACTGAATCTAGGATCCAGTCCTGTGGTTAGAAAAGTAATCCATAAAGTAACTAATTGCATTTAACTAGAAATTCACATTGAGCTGAATGTTGCATTGTGTTTGAAAATGTGTTGCCCATTGCAACAACTGTAACTACTGTACTTAAAAGTCTATTGCCTATGTGCAAAGTATTTAAACTAAAGTAATTCATTCTGAGAAAGTATTTTTGTAATGTAATGTATAATGTAATTACAATGTAATTTAAAAAATAAAAATATGTAAAAAAAAATATGTTTCTAAAAATGTAGTAAATCAGTATGAAAAAAATAAATATAACAATTAATACATTTAAAAATTGTCATTTACAAAACCTTTGAAATTCACTGAAAAAAACCGTAGGTTTCAGACATGTTATAGTTAGGAATTAGCATTTAAAAACCTTTGAAATTCACTGAAAAACCATAGGTTTCAGACACGTTATAGTTAGAAATTAGCATTTAAAAACCTTTGAAATTCACTGAAAAACCATAGGTTTCAGGCACGTTATAGTTAGAAATTTGCATTTAAAAAACCTTTAGAAATTCACTGAAAAAACCATAGGTTTTAGGGACAGTTATAGTTAGTTGGACATTGCACTCGTACAAAACCCGTGAAATTCCCCGTTATAGTTAGTTCAGCTAACTATAACTCGCGCCCCGCAATGCACTGCTGATGACGTCACATATTACATCACTCATGACATGGTCAGTGACATCACTGATGACATCACTGATGACATCTCAAATGACATCACTGATGACATCACTGATGACATCATCCATGTGATAATTTAATGCATCTTCTCACACCCTAATATAACTTTTGATACACCCACTCTAAATTACAGACTGCCATTCTCAAAACCATACACACTCCAATACCAATAACTACATACCCACTCACTGATTCTTAGGTCTACACACACACATCTACTCACTCACCCGTACAGTCACTCATACTTACAGTCACTCAGCACAGGACTATCATATGCACTCATACACCTATATAAACACTCACACACCGCCACTCATCCATAGAGGTACTCACACACCTAGTCAGTCATGCAAATAATTAATCACACTCCCATTTACTCACCTATACAGTTATACACACACCAGCTCACTTACTCATACAAATACTAGCACATTCTTACGCTCCTATACAATCACTGATGCAAGCACACACTCATCCATACAGCCACCTCACAATCACACACTCTCACTTAGAGCCATTTATATACTCCAACACACATATATACTGCCTTTCACATATGTAGTTACTCACACATGTACCACTGAGATATACATTCACTCACTAACACACTCATACACACACTCACCCACCCATACAGTCCATCACAGATGCACTCTGAAACCATGCACCCAGTGAATCACCCACTCACACATCTATGCACAGAGTCACACTCACCCCACCCACACAAACACTCAGGCACCCATACAGATACTCAGAGAACCAATCAATAACCCATATAGACACTCATGTAGCTATTCACAAACCCATGCAGCCACTTACACAACAACAGACAGACGGATACAGACATTCACACAGTTTAGTCACTAACCCATGCATTCAGTAAGATACGTTTAATCACTCACTTATAGAGTCAGTCACGCACCTACTAAATCATCCATTCAGACACTTATACACCCACTCATTCTTCAATACGCCTTTCCCTATATATATTAAACATATTTAAACTTTACAGAAACACACAGTCACTGGATGATGTCATCAGTGATGTCATCAGTGATGTCATTTGAGATGTCATCAGTGATGTCATCAGTGATGTCACTGACCATGTCATGAGTGATGTAATATGTGACGCCATCAGCAGTGCATTGCGGGGCGCGAGTTATAGTTACCTGAACTAACTATAACGGGGAATTTCACGGGTTTTGTACGAGTGCAATGTCCAACTAACTATAACTGTCCCTAAACCTTATGGTTTTTTCAGTGAATTTCTAAGGTTTTTTAAATGCAATTTCTAACTATAACGTGCCTGAAACCTATGGTTTTTTCAGTGAATATATATATATATATATATATATTCACAGAAAAAACGTAGGTTTCAGGCACGGTTATAGTTACAAATTAGCATTTTAAAAACCTTTGAAATTCACTGAAAAAACCATAGGTTTCAGACACGTTATAGTTAGAAATTAGCATTTAAAAAACCTTTGAAATTCACTGAAAAAACCATAGGTTTTAGGGACCCCCGAGCAGACCTAGGGGTCAGGTGTTTCTACCCTGCCCCATTTGTGCGCTTTGCGCACTTGTTTCTGTCCCTCGGTTCTACCGAGGGGCTAAAATGGCTGCCAACACTTCCTGATTTGGAGTGTTGACAGCCAATTAGCAGACAGCTCGTGATCGGGAGGGTGCGCGCAATCCGACGCGGCCATAGATATATATGTACTTTTACTTTTGATTTTCTCAGTAACTACTGAACGGACTTACACCATTTAACAAAAGGGTTCTTTCTGAACCAAGAACTACCCTCTTTGCCAAATTTGGTGTAATTCCGTACTAGCAGTTCGGGCTGTAGCCTGTGTTCAAAAGTTTTTCTTCCTATGGGAAATTGCATGGGGAAAACGCGTTTTGGGACCCCCTTTTTCTTGGCCCCCGCTGACCAATCACCCCGAGACTTTCAGGGTAGGAGCGGACCGAGCACCCGCACAAAGTTTGAAAATTCTGCGCAAGATCTGGCCAACCGGCGCAGAGAGTTGGTTTCAAATAGAATGTCATGGATTTCTATGGAAAATAGGTCCTAATCTATAACTATCTACTGGACGACCGCTAGTAGAGTAATATATATATATATATATACATATATATATATGCAAAAATATCCTCCTTCGAAAAGACAAGGGGACACGG